>CM072674.1:39968641-40121991 GCA_036884735.1 Huso huso | reverse complement strand
GGCTAATTTTATTTTTCATAATTTTGATGCCCAGCTTTTGAAAAAAAAAAGCTCACAGGTTCAGAGAGGCTCAGAAATACAATATTTTTTTGATCTTTCTTAGAACCACTCAAATGACCCCTTTTCTGTAAAATGGGACTGGTCCCGATCTGTCTAAAAAATTACATTTTGGCTAATTTTATTTTTTCACTCAGGTTCTTTTGAGACCTCTCAAGAAAACACAATTTTTTGATCTTCAGAACTACCCAAATTTGAAACCCCCTTTTCTGAAAAAGTGGACTGGTCTGGACCTGTTGAAAAAAATAATAATTCTGCCCAATTTTATTTTTTCATAATTTTGATGCCCGAGCTTTTGAAAAAGGTTACAGGTTCAGAGAGGTCAAGAAAACACAATTTTTTGATATTCAAAACTACCCAAATTTAGACACCCCTCTTTTTTGAAAAAAAGTGGACTAGTCCTGGTCCTTTCAAAAAAATAATAATTTTGGCCAATTTATTTTTCATAATTTTGATGCCCGAGCTTTTGAAAAGCTTACAGGTTCAGACATGTCAAGAAAACACAATTTTTTGATCTTCAAAACAACCCAAATTTAGACACCCTCTTTTTTTTGAGAAGTGGACTGGTCCGTCCTGTCAAAAAAATAATAATTTTGGCCAATTTTATTTTTTTCATAATTTCGATGGTCGAACTTTTGAAAAAGCTTACAGGTTCAGACATGTCAAGAAAACACAATTTTTGATCTTCAAAACTACCCAAATTTAGAGACCCCCTTTTCTGTAAAAAAAGTGGACTGGTTCAGAACTGTCGAAAAATTTTATTTTGGCCAATTTTATTTTTTTTCATAATTTTAATGTACTGTTCTTTTGAGAAAGCTTTACAGGTTCAGACATGTCAAGAAAACACAATTTTTGATCTTCAAAACTACCCAAATTTAGACACCCCTTTTCTGTAAAAGTGGACTGGTCAGACCTGTCGAAAAAATTACATTTTGGCCAATTTTATTTTTTCATAATTTTAATGTACTGTTCTTTTCAGAAAGCTGACAGGTTCAGAGAGGTCAAGAAAACAATTTTTTGATCTTCAAAACTACCCAAATTTAGACACCCCTCTTTTTTGAAAAAGTGGACTGGTCTGGTCCTGTCAAAAAAATAATAATTTTGGGCCATTTCATTTTTTCATAATTTTGATGCCTGAGCTTTTGAAAAAGCTTACAGGTTCAGACATGTCAAGAAAACACAATTTTTTGATCTTCAAAACTTCCCAAATTTAGACACCCCTCTTTTTTGAAAAAGTGGACTGGTCCGGACCTGACGAAAATATTAAATTTTGGCTAATTTTATTTTTTCATAATTTTAATGTACTGTTCTTTTGAGAAAGCTTACAGGTTCAGACATGTCAAGAAAACACAATTTTTTGATCTTCAAAACTACCCAAATTTAGGCACCCCCTCTTCTGAAAAAGTGGACTGGTCTGGACCTGTTGAAAAAAATAATAATTTTGTTCCATTTCATTTTTTCATAATTTCAATGCCCCGAACATTTGAGAAAGCTTACAGGTTCAGACCTCTCAAGAAAACACAATTTTTTGATCTTCAGAACTACCAAAATTTAGACACCCCCCTTTTTTGAAAAAGTGGACTGGTCCGGTCCTGTCAAAAAAAAAAAAATTTTGGCCAATTTTATTTTTTCATAATTTTGATGCCCGAGCTTTTGAAAAAGCTTACAGGTTCAGACCTGTCAAGAAAACAAAATTTTTTGATCTTCAAAACTACCCAAATTTAGAAACCCCCTTTTCTGTAAAAGTGGACTGGTCCGGACCTGTCGAAAATATTAAATTTTGGCCAATTTTATTTTTTCATACTTTTAATGTACTGTTCTTTTCAGAAAGCTTACAGGTTCAGACATGTCAAGAAAACACAATTTTTTGATCTTCAAAACAACCCAAATTTAGACACCCCTCTTTTTTGAAAAAGTGGACTGGTCCGGTCATGTCAAAAAAAATAATAATTTTGCCAATTTAATTTTTTCATAATTTCGATGGCCGAGCTTTTGAAAAAGCTTACAGGTTCAGACATGTCAAGAAAACACAATTTTTTGATCTTCAAAACTCCCCAAATTTAGACATCCCCTTTTCTGCAAATGTGGACTGGTCCGGACCTGTCGAAAAAATTAAATTTTGGCTAATTTTATTTTTCATAATTTTAATGTACTGTTCTTTTGAGAAAGCTTACAGGTTCAGACATGTCAAGAAAACACAATATTTTGATCTTCAAAACTACCCAAATTTAGAGACCCCCTTTTCTGTAAAAATGGACTGGTCCGGACATGTCGAAAAAATTACATTTTGGCCAATTTTAATTTTTCAGAATTTTAATGTACTGTTCTTTTGAGAAAGCTTACAGGTTCAGACATGTCAAGAAAACACAATTTTTTGATCTTCAAAACTACCCAAATTTAGACACCCCCTTTTCTGAAAAAGTGGACTGGTCTGGACCTGTTGAAAAAAATAATAATTTTGGGCCATTTCATTTTTTCATAATTTCAATGCCCTGGACTTTTGAGAAAGCTTACAAGTTCAGACCTGTCAAGAAAACACAATTGTTTGATCTTCAGAACTACCAAAATTTAGACAACCCCCTTTTTTGAAAAAGTGGACTGGTCCGCAATGTCAAAAAAAATAATAATTCTAGCCAATTTTATTTTTTCATAATTTTGATGCCCGAGCTTTTGAAAAAGCTTACGGTTCAGAGAGGTCAAGAAAACACAATTTTTTGATCTTCAAAACTACCCAAATTTAGACACCCCCTTTTCTGTAAAAGTGGACTGGTCCGGACCTGTCAAAAAAATTAAATTTTGGCAAATTTTATTTTTTCATAATTTTGATGCCCGAGCTTTTGAAAAAGGGTACAGGTTCAGAGAGGTCAAGAAAACACAATTTTCTGATCTTCAAAACTACCCAAATTTAGACACTCCTTTTTTTGAAAAAAGGACTGGTCCGTCCTGTCAAAAAAAAAATAATAATTTTGGCCAATTTTATTTTTTTCATAATTTTGATGCCCTGAACTTTTTGAAAAGCTTACAGGTTCAGACATGTCAAGAAACACAATATTATGATCTTCAAAACTACCCAAATTTAGACACCCCCCTTTTCTGTAAAAGTGGAATGGTCCGACCTGTCGAAAAAATTAAATTTTGGCCAATTTTATTTTTTTTCATACTTTTTAATGTACTGTTCTTTTCAGAAAGCTTACAGGTTCAGACATGTCAAGAAAACACAATTTTTGATCTTCAGATTCTACCAAAAATTTAGACACCCCTTTTTTTGAAAAAAGTGGACTGGTCCGGTCCTGTCAAAAAATAATAATTTTGGCCTATTTTATGTTTTCATAATTTCGATGCCCGAGCTTTTGAAAAAAGCTTACAGGTTCAGAGAGGTCAAGAAAACACAATATTTTGATCTTCAGAACTACCAAAATTTAGACACCCCCCCCCTTTTCTGAAAAAAACTGGTCCAGTGGAAAAAAAATAATAATTTTGGGCCATTTCATTTTTTCAATTTCAATGCCCCCGAACTTTTGAGAAAGCTTACAGGTTCAGACCTGTCAAGAAAACACAATTTTTGATCTTCAAAACTACCAAAATTTAAACACCCCCCCTTTTTGAAAAAATGGACTGGTCCGTCTTGTCAAAAAAAAAAAAAATTTTGGCCAATTTTATTTTTTCATAATTTTGATGCCTGAGCTTTTGAAAAAAGCTTACAGGTTCAGACATGTCAAGAAAACACAATTTTTGATCTTCAAACTACCCAAATTTAGACACCCTCTTTTTGAAAAAGTGGACTGGTCCGCCTGTCAAAAAAAAATAATAATTTTGGCCAATTTTATTTTTTTCATAATTTTGATGCCCGAGCTTTTTGAAAAGCTTACAGGTTCAGACATGTCAAGAAAACACAATTTTTTGATCTTCAAAACTACCCAAATTTAGACACCCCCTTTTTGTGAAAAGTGGACTGGTCCGGACCTGTCAAAATAAATAATAATTTTGGCCAATTTTATTTTTTCATAATTTTAATGCCTGTTCTTTTGAAAAAAGCCTACAGGTTCAGACATGTCAAGAAAACACAATATTTTGATCTTCAAAACTACCCAAATTTAGAGACCCCTTTTTGTAAAAAGTGGACTGGTCCGGACCTGTCAAAAAAAATTACATTTTGGCCAATTTTATTTTTTCATAATTTTAATGTACTGTTCTTTTGAAAAAGCTTACAGGTTCAGACATATCAAGAAAACACAATTTTTGATCTTCAAAACTACCCAAATTTAGACAGCCCCTTTTCTGAAAAAGTGGACTGGTCCGACCTGTTGAAAAAAAATAATAATTTTGGGCCAATTTCATTTTTTCATAATTTCAATGCCCGAACTTTTGAAAAAGCTTACAGGTTCAGACCTGTCAAGAAAACACAATTTTTTGATCTTCAAAACTACCCAAAATTTAGACACCCCCCTTTTTTGAAAAAAAAGTGGACTGGTCCGCCTGTCAAAAAAAAATAATAATTTGGCCAATTTTATTTTTTTTCATAATTTTAATGCCCGAAGCTTTTTTCAAAAGCTTACAGGTTCAGACATGTCAAGAAAACACAATTTTTGATCTTCAAATCTACCCAAATTTAGACACCCCTTTTTTGAAAAAGTGGACTGGTCCGGTCCTGTCAAAAAAAATAAAATTTTGGCCAATTTTATTTTTTCATAATTTTAATGCCCGTTCTTTGAGAAAGCTTACAGGTTCAGACATGTCAAGAAAAACACAATTTTTGATCTTCAAACAACCCAAATTTAGACACCTTTTTGAAAAAGTGGACTGGTCCGACCTGTCAAAAAAAAATTAAATTTTGGAAAATTTTATTTTTTTCATACTTTTAATGCCCTTTTCTTTTGAAAAGCTTACAGGTTCAGAAATGTCAAGAAAACACAATTTTTTGATCTTCAAAACTACCCAAATTTAGACACCCCTATTTTCTGAAAAAGTGGACTGGTCCGGACCTGTTGAAAAAAAATAAATTTTGGCCATTTTATTTTTTTCATAATTTTAATGTACCGAACTTTTTTCAAAAGCTTACAGGTTCAGACCTGTCAAGAAAACACAATTTTTTGATCTTCAGAACAACTAAAATTTAGACACCCCTTTTTTGAAAAAGTGGACTGGTCCGTCCTGTCAAAAAAATAATAATTTGGCCAATTTTATTTTTTCATAATTTCGATGCCCGAGCTTTTGAAAAAAAGCTACAGGTTCAGAGAGGTCAAGAAAACACAATATTTTGATCTTCAGAACTACCCAAATTTAGAGACCCCCCTTTTCTGTAAAAAGTGGACTGGTCCGACCTGTCGAAAAAATTAAATTTTGGCCAATTTTATTTTTCATACTTTTAAAAGTACTGTTCCTTTGAGAAAGCTTACAGGTTCAGACCTGTCAAGAAAACACAATTTTTGATCTTCAAAACTACTAAAAATTTAAACACCCCCTTTTTCTGAAAAGTGGACTGGTCCAGACCTGTTGAAAAAAATAATAATTCTGCCCAATTTTATTTTTTCATAATTTTGATGCCCGAGCTTTTGAAAAAGGTTACAGGTTCAGAGAGGTCAAGAAAACACAATTTTTTGATATTCAAAAACTACCCAAATTTAGACACCCCTCTTTTTTTTGAAAATGTGGACTAGTCCGGACCTTTCCAAAAAAATAATTTTTTGGCCAATTTTTTTTTCATAATTTTGATGCCTGAGCTTTTGAAAAAGCTTACAGGTTCAGACATGTCAAGAAAACACAATTTTTGATCTTCAAAACAACCCAAATTTAGACACCCTCTTTTTTTGAAAAAGTGGACTGGTCTGAAAAAAAAAAAAAAAAATAATAATTTGGCCAATTTTATTTTTTTTCATAATTTTTTGATGCCCGAGCTTTTGAAAAAGCTTACAGGTTCAGAGAGGTCAAGAAAACACAATATATTGATCTTCAGAACTACCCAAATTTAGACACCCCCCTTTTTTGAAAAAGTGGACTGGTCCGGACCTGTACAAAAAAATAAATTTTGGCCAGTTTTATTTTTTCATACTTTTAATGTACTGTTCTTTTCAGAAAGCTTACAGGTTCAGACATGTCAAGAAAACACAATTTTTTTGATCTTCAAAAATACCCAAATTTAGACACCCCCTTTTCTGTGAAAGTGGACTGGTCTGGACCTGTCGAAAAAATTAAATTTTGGCCAATTTTATTTTTTCATAATTTTAACGTACTGTTCTTTTGAGAAAGCTTACAGGTTCAGAGAGGTCAAGAAAACAAAATTTTTTGATCTTCAAAACTACCCAAATTTGAAACCCCCTTTTCTGAAAAAGTGGACTGGTCTGGACCTGTTGAAAAAAAATAATAATTTTTGCCCAATTTTATTTTTTTCATAATTTTGATGCCTATTCTTTTGAAAAAGGTTACAGGTTCAGAGAGGTCAAGAAAAACACAATTTTTTGATCTTCAAAAACTACCCAAATTTAGACACCCCTTTTTTGAAAAAAAGTGAACAGGTCCGGATCTGTTGAAAAAGATAATAATTTTGGGCCATTTCATTTTTTCATAATTTCAATGCCCCGAACTTTTCAGAAAGCTTACAGACCTGTCAAGAAAACACAATTTTTTGATCTTCAAAACTACCAAAATTTAGACACCCCCCTTTTTTGAAAAAGTGGACTGGTCCAGTCCTGTCAAAAAAAATAATAATTTTGGCCAATTTTATTTTTTCATACTTTTAATGTACTGTTCTTTTCAGAAAGCTTACAGGTTCAGACATGTCAAGAAAACACAATTTTTTGATCTTCAGATCTACCAAAATTTAGACACCCCTCTTTTTTGAAAAAGTGGACTGGTCTGGTCCTGTCAAAAAAAAAAAAAATTTTGGCCAATTTTATTTTTTCATAATTTTGATGCCCGACCTTTTGAGAAAGCTTACAGGTTCAGACATGTCAAGAAAACACAATTTTTTGATCTTCAAACTACCCAAATTTAGACACCCCCTTTTCTGTAAAAGTGGACTGGTCCGGACCTGTCGAAAAAATTAAATTTTGGAAAATTTTATTTTTTCATACTTTTAATGTACTTTTCTTTTCAGAAAGCTTACAGGTTCAGAAATGTCAAGAAAACACAATTTTTTGATCTTCAAAACTACCCAAATTTAGACACCCCTATTTTCTGAAAAAGTGGACTGGTCCGACCTGTTGTCGAAAAAATTAATTTTTGGCCATTTTATTTTTTCATACTTTCAATGTACTATTCTTTTGAGAAAGCTTACAGGTTCAGACATGTCAAGAAAACACAATTTTTTGATCTTCAAACAACCAAAAATTTAGACACCCCTTTTTGAAAAAAGTGGACTGGTCCGGTCCTGTCAAAAAAAATAATAATTTTGGCCAATTTTATTTTTTTCATAATTTCGATGCCCGAGCTTTTGAAAAAACCTACAGGTTCAGACATGTCAAGAAAACACAATATTTTGATCTTCAGAACTACCCAAATTTAGAGACCCCCTTTTTCTGTAAAAAGGACTGGTCCGACCTGTCAAAAAAAAAAATTAAATTTTGGCCAATTTTATTTTTTCATACCTTTAAAAACTACTGTTCTTTTTTGAAAAAGCTTACAGGTTCAGACATGTCAAGAAAACACAATTTTTTGATCTTCAAAACTACCCAAAATTTAGACACCCCTTTTCTGAAAAAAGTGGACTGGTCCGGACCTGTTGAAAAAAAAATAATAATTTTGGGCCATTTTATTTTTTCATAATTTTAATGCCCTGAACTTTTGAGAAAGCTTACAGGTTCAGACATGTCAAGAAAAAACAATTTTTTGATCTTCAAAACTACCCAAATTTAGACACACCCCTTTTCTGAAAAAAGTGGACTGGTCCAGACCTGTTGAAAAAAATAATAATTTTGGGCCATTTTATTTTTTGATAATTTTAATGTACTGTTCTTTTGAGAAAGCTTACAGGTTCAGACCTGTCAAGAAAACACAATTTTTTGATCTTCAGAACTACCAAAATTTAGACAGCCCCTTTTCTGAAAAGTGGACTGGTCCGGACCTGTTGAAAAAATAATAATTCTGCCCAATTTTATTTTTTCATAATTTTGATGCCTGTTCTTTTGAAAAAGGTTACAGGTTCAGACATGTCAAGAAAACACAATTTTTTGATCTTCAAAACTACCCAAATTTAGACACCCCTTTTTTTGAAAAAGTGGACTGGTCCGGACCTTTCAAAAAAAAATAAATTTTGGCCAATTTTATTTTTTTCATAATTTTGATGCCTGAACTTTTGAAAAAGCTTACAGGTTCAGACATGTCAAGAAAACACAATTTTTGATCTTCAAAACTACCCAAATTTAGACACCCCCTTTTTTTTGAAAAAGTGGACTGGTCCGGTCCTGTCAAAAAAAAAATAATTTTATTAATTTTATTTTTTTCATAATTTTGATGCCCGAACTTTTGAAAAAGCTTACAGGTTCAGACATGTCAAGAAAACACAATTTTTGATCTTCAAAACTACCCAAATTTAGAGACCCCTTTTCTGTAAAAGTGGACTGGTCCAGAACCTGTCGAAAAAATTTATTTTGGCCAATTTTATTTTTTTCATAATTTTAATGTACTGTTCTTTTGAGAAAGCTTACAGGTTCAGACATGTCAAGAAAACACAATTTTTTTGATCTTCAAAAAAAATAATAATACCCAAATTTAGACACCCCTTTTCTGAAAAAGTGGACTGGTCTGACCTGTTGAAAAAATTAATATTTTGGGCCAATTTTATTTTTTCATAATTTTAATGTACTGTTCTTTTCAGAAAGCTTACAGGTTCAGACAGTCAAGAAAAACAATTTTTTGATCTTCAAAACTACCCAAATTTAGACACCCCTTTTTTTTTAAAAAAATTGGACTGGTCCAGTCCTGTCAAAAAATAATAATTTTAATTTTGGGCCATTTCATTTTTTTCATAATTTTGATGCCCCTGAGCTTTTGAAAAAGCTTACAGGTTCAGACATGTCAAGAAAACACAATTTTTGATCTTCAAAACTACCCAAATTTAGACACCCCTTTTTTGAAAAAGTGGACTGGTCCCTGACCTGTCAAAAATTAAATTTTGGCCAATTTTATTTTTTTCATAATTTTAATGTACTGTTCTTTTGAGAAAGCTTACAGGTTCAGACATGTCAAGAAAACACAATTTTTTTGATCTTCAAAACTACCCAAATTTAGACACCCCCCTTTCTGTAAAAGTGGACTGGTCCGGACCTGTTGAAAAAAATAATAATTTTGGCCATTTCATTTTTTCATAATTTTGATGCCCTAGCTTTTGAAAAAGCTTACAGGTTCAGACCTCTCAAGAAAACACAATTTTTGATCTTCAAAACTACCAAAATTTAGACACCCCCCTTTTTTTTGAAAAAGTGGACTGGTCCAGACCTGTCAAAAAAAAAATTTTGGCCAATTTTATTTTTTTCATAATTTTGATGCCCGAACTTTTGAAAAAAACTTACAGGTTCAGACCTGTCAAGAAAACAAAATTTTTTGATCTTCAAAACTACCCAAATTTAGACACCCCTTTTCTGTAAAAGTGGACTGGTCCGGACCTGTCGAAAAAATTAAATTTTGGCCAATTTTATTTTTTCATACTTTTAATGTACTGTTCTTTTCAGAAAGCTTACAGGTTCAGACATGTCAAGAAAACACAATTTTTTTGATCTTCAAAACTACCCAAATTTAGACACCCCCTTTTTTTGAAAAAGTGGACTGGTCCGGTCCTGTCAAAAAAAAAATTACAATTTTGCCAATTTTATTTTTTCATAATTTTAATGTACTTGCTTTTTTCAGAAAGCTTACAGGTTCAGACATGTCAAGAAAACACAATTTTTTGATCTTCAAAACTACCCAAATTTAGACACCCCCTTTTCTGAAAAAAAAAAAAGTGGACTGGTCCGACCTGTCAAAAAAATAAAATTTTGGGCCATTTTATTTTTTCATAATTTTAATGCCCGAGCTTTTGAAAAAGCTTACAGGTTCAGACATGTCAAGAAAACACAATATTTTGATCTTCAAAACTACCCAAATTTAGACACCCCTTTTTCTGAAAAATGGACTGGTCCGGACCTGTCGAAAAAAATTACAATTTTGGCCAATTTTATTTTTTTCATAATTTTAATGTACTGTTCTTTTGAGAAAGCTTACAGGTTCAGACATGTCAAGAAAACACAATTTTTTTGATCTTCAAAACTACCCAAATTTAGACACCCCTTTTTTTGAAAAAGTGGACTGGTCCAGACCTGTCGAAAAAAATAATTTTTGGGCAATTTTATTTTTTCATAATTTTAATGTACTGACTTTTGAGAAAGCTTACAGGTTCAGACATGTCAAGAAAACACAATTTTTGATCTTCAGAACTACCAAAATTTAGACACCCCCCCCCCTTTTGAAAAAGTGGACTGGTCCTGGAATCCAAAAAAAAATAATAATTTTTTCCAATTTTATTTTTTCATAATTTTCATATGCCCTGTTCTTTTGAAAAAGCTTACAGGTTCAGACATGTCAAGAAAACACAATATTTTGATCTTCAGAACTACCCAAATTTAGACACCCCCCTTTTCTGAAAAGTGGACTGGTCCGGACCTGTCAAAAAAATAAAATTTTGGCCAATTTTATTTTTTTCATAATTTTGATGCCCGAGCTTTTGAAAAAGGGTACAGGTTCAGACATGTCAAGAAAACACAATTTATTGATCTTCAAAACTACCCAAATTTAGACACCCTCTTTTTTGAAAAAAGTGGACTGGTCCGTCCTGTCAAAAAAAAATAAATTTTTTTTGGCCAATTTTATTTTTTTCATAATTTTGATGCCCGAGCTTTTGAAAAAGCTTACAGGTTCAGACATGTCAAGAAACACAATATTTTGATCTTCAAAACTACCCAAATTTAGACACCCCCTTTTCTGTAAAAGTGGACTGGTCCGGACCTGTCGAAAAAATTAAATTTTGGCCAATTTTATTTTTTCATACTTTTAATGTACTGTTCTTTTCAGAAAGCTTACAGGTTCAGACATGTCAAGAAAACACACAATTTTTTTTTTTGAAAAAGTGGACTGGTCAAAACTAAATAATAATTTTGGCCAAATTTTTTCAGACACCCCTTTTTGAAAAAGAAAAAAAGTGGACTGGTCAAGAAAACCTGTTTGAAAAAAAATTTAGAATTTTGGCCAAAGTTTTATTTTTTTTTTCATAATTTCAATGTACTGTTCTTTTGAGAAAGCTTACAGGTTCAGACATGTCAAGAAAACACAATTTTTTGATCTTCAAAACTACCAAAATTTAGACACCCCTTTTTGAAAAAAAAGTGGACTGGTCCGGTCTTGTCAAAAAAAAAAAAAAAATTTGGCCAATTTTATTTTTTCATAATTTTTGATGCCTGAGCTTTTGAAAAAGCTTACAGGTTCAGACATGTCAAGAAAACACAATTTTTTGATCTTCAAAACTACCCAAATTTAGACACCCCTTTTTTGAAAAAGTGGACTGGTCCGACCTGTCAAAAAAAAAAATAATTTTGGCCAATTTTTTTTTTCATAATTTCGATGCCCGAGCTTTTGAAAAAGCTTACAGGTTCAGACATGTCAAGAAAACACAATATTTTGATCTTCAAAACTACCCAAATTTAGATAGCCCTTTTCTGAAAAAGTGGACTGGTCCGGACCTGTCGAAAAAATTAAATTTTGGCCAATTTTATTTTTTCATACTTTTAATGTACTGTTCTTTTCAGAAAGCTTACAGGTTCAGACATGTCAAGAAAACACAATTTTTGATCTTCAAAACTACCCAAATTTAGACTCCCTCTTTTTGAAAAAGTGGACTGGTCCGTCCTGTCAAAAAAAAAATAATTTTGGCCATTTTTTTTTTCATAATTTCAATGCCCGAACTTTTGAAAAAAGCTTACAGGTTCAGACATGTCAAGAAAACACAATTTTTGATCTTCAAAACTACCAAATTTAGACACCCCCTTTTCTGAAAAAAAAAGTGGACTGGTCCGACCTGTCAAAAAAAAAAAATTTTGGCCAATTTTATTTTTTTCATAATTTTTATGTACTGAGCTTTTGAAAAGCTTACAGGTTCAGACATGTCAAGAAAACACAATTTTTTGATCTTCAAAACTACCCAAATTTAGACACCCCTCTTTTTTTGAAAAAAAGTGGACTGGTCCGACCTGTCAAAAAAAAAATAATAATTTTGGCCAATTTTATTTTTTCATAATTTTGATGCCCGAGCTTTTGAAAAAGCTTACAGGTTCAGACATGTCAAGAAAACACAATATTTTGATCTTCAAAACTACCCAAATTTAGACACCCCTTTTCTGTAAAAGTGGACTGGTCCGACCTGTCAAAAAAATAAATTTTGGCCAATTTTATTTTTTCATACTTTAATGTACTGTTCTTTTGAGAAAGCTTACAGGTTCAGACATGTCAAGAAAACACAATTTATTGATCTTCAAAACAACCCAAATTTAGACTCCCCTCTTTTTTGAAAAAGTGGACTGGTCCGGTCCTGTCAAAAAAAATAATAATTTTGGCCAATTTTATTTTTTCATAATTTCGATGCCCGAGCTTTTGAAAAAGCTTACAGGTTCAGACATATCAAGAAAACACAATATTTTGATCTTCAAAACTACCCAAATTTAGAGACCCCCTTTTCTGTAAAAAGTGGACTGGTCCGGACCTGTCGAAAAAATTAAATTTTGGCCAATTTTATTTTTTCATACTTTTAATGTACTATTCTTTTCAGAAAGCTTACAGGTTCAGACATGTCAAGAAAACACAATTTTTTGATCTTCAGAACTACCAAAATTTAGACACCCCCTTTTTTGAAAAAGTGGACTGGTCCGGTCCTTTCAAAAAAAATAATAATTTTATTAATTTTATTTTTTTCATAATTTCGAGGCCCGAGCTTTTTGAAAAAAAACTTACAGGTTCAGACATATCAAGAAAACACAATATTTTGATCTTCAAAACTACCCAAATTTAGAGACCCCCTTTTCTGTAAAAAGTGGACTGGTCCGACCTGTCGAAAAAAAAAAAATTTTGGGCCAATTTTATTTTTTCATACCTTTAATGTACTGTTCTTTTGAGAAAGCTTACAGGTTCAGACATGTCAAGAAAACACAATTTTTTGATCTTCAGAACTACCAAAATTTAGACACCCCCTTTTTTGAAAAAGTGGACTGGTCCGGTCCTTTCAAAAAAAATAATAATTTTGGCCAATTTTATTTTTTCATAATTTCGATGCCCGAGCTTTTGAAAAAGCTTACAGGTTCAGACATGTCAAGAAAACACAATATTTTGATCTTCAAAACTACCCAAATTTAGACACCCTCTTTTCTGTAAAAGTGGACTGGTCCTGACCTGTCCAAAAAATTACATTTTGGCCAATTTTATTTTTTCATACTTTTAATGTACTGTTCTTTTCAGAAAGCTTACAGGTTCAGACATGTCAAGAAAACACCATTTTTTGATCTTCAAAACTACCCAAATTTAGACACCCCCTTTTTTGAAAAAGTGGACTGGTCCGGTCTTGTCAAAAAAAAAAAAAAAAATTTGGCCAATTTTATTTTTTCATAATTTTGATGCCCGAGCATTTGAAAAAGCTTACAGGTTCAGACATGTCAAGAAAACACAATTTTTGATCTTCAAAACTACCCAAATTTAGACACCCCTCTTTTTTGAAAAAGTGGAGTGGTCCAGACCTGTCGAAAAATTAAATTTTGGCCAATTTTATTTTTTCATAATTTTGATGCCCGAGCATTTGAAAAAGCTTACAGGTTCAGACATGTCAAGAAAACACAATTTTTTGATCTTCAAAACTACCAAAATTTAAACACTCCCCTTTTCTGAAAAAGTGGACTGGTCCAGACCTGTTGAAAAAAATAATAATTTTGGGCCATTTCATTTTTTCATAATTTCAATGCTCCGAACTTTTGAGAAAGCTTACAGGTTCAGACCTCTCAAGAAAACACAATTTTTTGATCTTCAGAACTACCAAAATTTAGACACCCCCTTTTTTGAAAAAGTGGACTGGTCCGGTCTTGTCAAAAAAAAAAAAATTTTGGCCAATTTTATTTTTTCATAATTTTGATGCCCGAGCTTTTGAAAAAGCTTACAGGTTCAGACATGTCAATTAACACAATATTTTGATCTTCAAAACTACCCAAATTTAGACACCCCTTTTCTGTAAAAGTGGACTGGTCGGACATGTCGAAAAAATTAAATTTTTGGCCAATTTTATTTTTTCATACTTTTAATGTACTATTCTTTTCAGAAAGCTTACAGGTTCAGACATGTCAAGAAAACACAATTTTTTGATCTTCAGAACTACCAAAATTTAGACACCCCCTTTTTTGAAAAAGTGGACTGGTCCGGTCCTTTCAAAAAAAATAATAATTTTGGCCAATTTTATTTTTTCATAATTTCGATGCCCGAGCTTTTGAAAAAGCTTACAGGTTCAGACATATCAAGAAAACACAATATTTTGATCTTCAAAACTACCCAAATTTAGAGACCCCCTTTTCTGTAAAAAGTGGACTGGTCCGGACCTGTCGAAAAAATTAAATTTTGGCCAATTTTATTTTTTCATACCTTTAATGTACTGTTCTTTTGAGAAAGCTTACAGGTTCAGACATGTCAATTAACACAATATTTTGATCTTCAAAACTACCCAAATTTAGACACCCCCTTTTCTGTAAAAGTGGACTGGTCCGGACATGTCGAAAAAATTAAATTTTGGCCAATTTTATTTTTTCATACTTTTAATGTACTATTCTTTTCAGAAAGCTTACAGGTTCAGACATGTCAAGAAAACACAATTTTTTGATCTTCAGAACTACCAAAATTTAGACACCCCCTTTTTTGAAAAAGTGGACTGGTCCGGTCCTTTCAAAAAAAAAAATAATTTTTTTTATTAATTTTATTTTTTTCATAATTTCGATGCCCGAGCTTTTGAAAAAGCTTACAGGTTCAGACATATCAAGAAAACACAATATTTTGATCTTCAAAACTACCCAAATTTAGACACCCTCTTTTCTGTAAAAGTGGACTGGTTGACCTGTCCAAAAAATTAAATTTTGGCCAATTTTATTTTTTCATACTTTTAATGTAAAAAGGAAAGCTTACAGGTTCAGACATGTCAAGAAAAAAAAAAACCCAAAATTTAACACCCCTTTTTTTTTTTTGAAAAAAGTGGACTGGTCCGGACTTCAAAAAAAAAAAAAAAAATTTTATTTTTTTTTCATAATTTTGATTACTTTTGAAAAAGCTTACAGGTTCAGACATGTCAAGAAAACACAATTTTTGATCTTCAAAACTACCCAAATTTAGACACCCTTTTTTGAAAAAGTGGACTGGTCCGGACCTGTTGAAAAAAAATAATAATTTTAATATTTTTATTTTTTCATAATTTCAATGCCCCGAACTTTTGAAAAGCTTACAGGTTCAGACATGTCAAGAAAACACAATTTTTGATCTTCAAACTACCCAAATTTAGACACCCTCTTTTCTGTAAAAGTGGACTGGCCCTGACCTGTCCAAAAAATTACATTTTGGCCAATTTTATTTTTTCATACTTTTAATGTACTGTTCTTTTCAGAAAGCTTACAGGTTCAGACATGTCAAGAAAACACCATTTTTTGATCTTCAAAACTACCCAAATTTAGACACCCCCCTTTATTGAAAAAGTGGACTGGTCCGGTCCTGTCAAAAAAAAAAAAAAAATTTTGGCCAATTTTATTTTTTCATAATTTTGATGCCCGAGCTTTTGAAAAAGCTTACAGGTTCAGACATGTCAAGAAAACACAATTTTTTGATCTTCAAAACTACCCAAATTTAGACACCCCCCTTTTTGTAAAAAAAGTGGACTGGTCCAGACCTGTTGAAAAAATTAAATTTTGGCCAATTTTATTTTTTCATACTTTTAATGTACTGTTCTTTTGAGAAAGCTTACAGGTTCAGACATGTCAAGAAAACACAATTTTTTGATCTTCAAAACTACCAAAATTTAGACACCCCTTTTTTTGAAAAAAAGTGGACTGGTCCGTCCTGTTGAAAAAAAAATAATTTTGGCCAATTTTATTTTTTTCATAATTTCAATGCCCTGAGCTTTTGAAAAAGCTTACAGGTTCAGACATGTCAAGAAAACACAATTTTTTGATCTTCAAAACTACCCAAATTTAGACACCCCCCCTTTTTTGAAAAAAGTGGACTGGTCCAGACCTGTTGAAAAAATTAAATTTTGGCCAATTTTATTTTTTTCATACCTTTAATGTACTGTTCTTTTGAAAAAGCTTACAGGTTCAGACATGTCAAGAAAACACAATTTTTGATCTTCAAAACTACCCAAATTTAGACACCCCCTTTTCTGAAAAAGTGGACTGGTCCGGACCTGTTGAAAAAAATTAAATTTTTTGCCAATTTTATTTTTTTCATAATTTTAATGTACTGTTCTTTTTGAGAAAGCTTACAGGTTCAGACCTGTCAAGAAAACACAATTTTTTGATCTTCAAAACTACCCAAATTTAGACACCCCCCTCTTTTTTGAAAAAAAGTGGACTGGTCCAGACCTGTTGAAAAAAAATAATAATTTTTGGGCCAATTTTATTTTTTTTCATAATTTTGATGTACTGAGCTTTTGAAAAAGCTTACAGGTTCAGACATGTCAAGAAAACACAATTTTTGATCTTCAAAACTACCCAAATTTAGACACCCCTTTTCTGTAAAAAGTGGACTGGTCCAGACCTGTCCAAAAAATTACATTTTGGCCAATTTTATTTTTTTCATACTTTTAATGTACTGTTCTTTTTTCAGAAAGCTTACAGGTTCAGACATGTCAAGAAAACACAATTTTTTTGATCTTCAGAACTACCAAAATTTAGACACCTTTTTGAAAAAGTGGACTGGTCCGTCCTTTCAAAAAAAAATAATTTTTGGCCAATTTTATTTTTTCATAATTTCATGCCCGAGCTTTTGAAAAAGCTTACAGGTTCAGACATATCAAGAAAACACAATATTTTGATCTTCAAAACTACCCAAATTTAGAGACCCCTTTTCTGTAAAAAAAGTGGACTGGTCCGACCTGTTGAAAAAAATAAATTTTGGCCAATTTTATTTTTTTCATACCTTTAATGTACTGTTCTTTTGAGAAAGCTTACAGGTTCAGACCTGTCAAGAAAACACAATTTTTGATCTTCAAAACTACCCAAATTTAAACACCCCCTTTTCTGAAAAAGTGGACTGGTCCAGACCTGTTGAAAAAAAATAATAATTTTGGGCCATTTCATTTTTCATAATTTCAATGCCCTGAACTTTTGAGAAAGCTTACAGGTTCAGACCTGTCAAGAAAACACAATATTTTGATCTTCAAAACTACCCAAATTTAGACACCCTCTTTTCTGTAAAAAAAAGGGACTGGTCCTGACCTGTCCAAAAATTACATTTTGGCCAATTTTATTTTTTCATACTTTTTTAATGTACTGTTCTTTTCAGAAAGCTTACAGGTTCAGACATGTCAAGAAAACACCATTTTTTTGATCTTCAAAACTACCCAAATTTAGACACCCCTTTTTTGAAAAAAGTGGACTGGTCCGGACCTGTCAAAAAAAAAAAATTTTGGCCAATTTTATTTTTTCATAATTTTGATGCCCCGAGCTTTTGAAAAAGCTTACAGGTTCAGACATGTCAAGAAAACACAATTTTTGATCTTCAAAACTACCAAAATTTAGACACCCCCCTTTTCTGTAAAAGTGGACTGGTCCGGACCTGTTGAAAAAATTAAATTTTGGCCAATTTTATTTTTTTCATACCTTTAATGTACTGTTCTTTTGAAAAGCTTACAGGTTCAGACATGTCAAGAAAACACAATTTTTTTGATCTTCAAAACTACCCAAAATTTAAACATCCCTTTTCTGAAAAAAAGTGGACTGGTCCGACCTGTTGAAAAAAATAATAATTTTGGGCCATTTCATTTTTCATAATTTCAATGCTCCGAACTTTTGAGAAAGCTTACAGGTTCAGACCTGTCAAGAAAACACAATTTTTGATCTTCAAAACTACCCAAATTTAGACACCCCTTTTTTTTGAAAAAAGTGGACTGGTCCGTCCTGTCAAAAAAAAAAAAAATTTGGCCAATTTTATTTTTTCATAATTTTGATGCCCGAACTTTTGAAAAAAGCTTACAGGTTCAGACATGTCAAGAAAACACAATATTTTGATCTTCAAAACTACCCAAATTTAGACACCCCCCTTTTTTGAAAAAGTGGACTGGTCCAGGACCTGTCAAAAAAAAAAATTTTGGGCCAATTTTATATTTTCATACTTTTAATGTACTGTTCTTTTCAGAAAGCTTACAGGTTCAGACATGTCAAGAAAACACAATTTTTTGATCTTCAAAACTACCCAAATTTAGACCCCCCTTTTTTGAAAAAAGTGGACTGGTCCGGACCTGTCAAAAAAATAATAATTTTGGCCAATTTTATTTTTTTCATAATTTTAATGCCCTGTTCTTTTTTGAAAAAGCTTACAGGTTCAGACATGTCAAGAAAACACAATATTTTGATCTTCAAAACTACCCAAATTTAGACACCCCTTTTCTGAAAAAAGTGGACTGGTCCAGACCTGTTGAAAAAAAATAAATTTTGGGCCAATTTTATTTTTTTCATAATTTTTAATGTACTGTTCTTTTCAGAAAGCTTACAGGTTCAGACATGTCAAGAAAACACAATTTTTGATCTTCAAAACTACCCAAATTTAGACACCCTCTTTTTCTGTAAAAGTGGACTGGTCCGGACCTGTCAAAAAAAAAAAATAATTTTGGGCCAATTTTATTTTTTTCATAATTTCAATGCCCGAGCTTTTGAAAAAGCTTACAGGTTCAGACATGTCAAGAAAACACAATTTTTGATCTTCAAAACTACCCAAATTTAGACACCCCTTTTTCTGTTGGACTGGTCCGGACCTGTCAAAAAAAAAAATTTTTAATTTTTATTTTTTCATACCTTTAATGTACTGTTCTTTTGAAAAAGCTTACAGGTTCAGACATGTCAACAAAACACAATTTTTTGATCTTCAAAACTACCAAAATTTAGACACCCCTTTTTTGAAAAAAAGTGGACTGGTCCAGACCTGTCAAAAAAAAATAATTTTGGCCAATTTTATTTTTTCATAATTTTAATGCCTGTTCTTTTTGAAAAGCTTACAGGTTCAGACATGTCAAGAAAACACAATATTTTGATCTTCAAAACTACCCAAATTTAGACACCCCCTTTTTCTGTAAAAGTGGACTGGTCCTGACCTGTCCAAAAAATTAATAATTTTGGGCCATTTTTATTTTTTCATAATTTTAATGTACTGTTCTTTTGAGAAAGCTTACAGGTTCAGACATGTCAAGAAAACACAATTTTTGATCTTCAAAACTACCCAAATTTAGACACCCCTTTTTGAAAAAAGTGGACTGGTCCGTCCTGTTGAAAAAAAAAATTTTTGGCCAATTTTATTTTTTCATAATTTCGATGCCCGAACTTTTGAAAAAGCTTACAGGTTCAGACATGTCAAGAAAACACAATATTTTGATCTTCAAAACTACCCAAATTTAGACACCCTCTTTTTTGTAAAAAAGTGGACTGGTCCTGACCTGTCAAAAATTAAATTTTGGCCAATTTTATTTTTTTCATACTTTTAATGTACTGTTCTTTTCAGAAAGCTTACAGGTTCAGACATGTCAAGAAAACACAATTTTTGATCTTCAAAACTACCCAAATTTAGACACCCCTTTTTGAAAAAAGTGGACTGGTCCGGTCCTGTCAAAAAAAAAAAAAATTTTGGCCAATTTTATTTTTTCATAATTTTGATGCCCGAGCTTTTGAAAAAGCTTACAGGTTCAGACATGTCAAGAAAACACAATTTTTGATCTTCAAAACTACCCAAATTTAGACACCCCTTTTCTGAAAAAAAGTGGACTGGTCCGGACCTGTTGAAAAAAATAATAATTTTTGGCCAATTTTATTTTTTCATAATTTTAATGCCCTGTTCTTTTGAGAAAGCTTACAGGTTCAGACATGTCAAGAAAACACAATTTTTGATCTTCAAAACTACCCAAATTTAGACACCCCCTTTTTTGAAAAAGTGGACTGGTCCGGACCTGTTGAAAAAAAATAATTTTTTTGGCCATTTTATTTTTTCATAATTTTGATGCCCGAACTTTTGAGAAAGCTTACAGGTTCAGACATGTCAAGAAAACACAATTTTTTGATCTTCAAAACTACCCAAATTTAGACACCCCTTTTCTGTAAAAAGTGGACTGGTCCGACCTGTTGAAAAAAAAATAATTTTGGCCAATTTTATTTTTTCATACTTTTAATGTACTGTTCTTTTCAGAAAGCTTACAGGTTCAGACCTGTCAAGAAAACACAATATTTTGATCTTCAAAACTACCCAAATTTAGACACCCTCTTTTCTGTAAAAAGTGGACTGGTCCTGACCTGTCCAAAAATTACATTTTGGACAATTTTATTTTTTCATACTTTTAATGTACTGTTCTTTTCAGAAAGCTTACAGGTTCAGACATGTCAAGAAAACACCATTTTTTTGATCTTCAAAACTACCCAAATTTAGACACCCCTTTTTTGAAAAAAAAAGTGGACTGGTCCGTCCTGTCAAAAAAAAATAATTTTTTGGCCAATTTTATTTTTTCATAATTTTAATGTACTGTTCTTTTGAAAAAGCTTACAGGTTCAGACATGTCAAGAAAACACAATTTTTTTGATCTTCAAAACTACCCAAAATTTAGACACCCCTTTTTCTGTAAAAGTGGACTGGTCCGACCTGTCCAAAAAATTACAAATTTGGACAATTTTATTTTTTTTCATACTTTTAATGTACTGTTCTTTTGAGAAAGCTTACAGGTTCAGACATGTCAAGAAAACACAATATTTTGATCTTCAAAACTACCAAAATTTAGACACCCCTTTTTCTGAAAAAGTGGACTGGTCCGGACCTGTTGAAAAAAAATAATAATTTTGGGCAATTTTATTTTTTCATAATTTCAATGCCCGAACTTTTGAAAAAGCTTACAGGTTCAGACATGTCAAGAAAACACAATTTTTGATCTTCAAAACTACCCAAATTTAGACACCCTCTTTTTTGAAAAAGTGGACTGGTCCGGACCTGTCAAAAAAAAATATTTTTGGCCAATTTTATTTTTTCATACTTTTGATGCCCGTTCTTTTGAAAAAAGCTTACAGGTTCAGACATGTCAAGAAAACACAATATTTTGATCTTCAAAACTACCCAAATTTAGACACCCCTTTTCTGAAAAAAGTGGACTGGTCCAGACCTGTCAAAAAAAATTTTGGCCAATTTTATTTTTTTCATAATTTTAATGTACTGTTCTTTTGAGAAAGCTTACAGGTTCAGACATGTCAAGAAAACACAATTTTTTGATCTTCAAAACTACCCAAATTTAGACACCCCTTTTTTTGAAAAAAAAGTGGACTGGTCCAGACCTGTCAAAAAAATTAAATTTTGGCCAATTTTATTTTTTCATAATTTTGATGCCCGAACTTTTGAAAAAAGCTTACAGGTTCAGACATGTCAAGAAAACACAATTTTTTGATCTTCAAAACTACCAAAATTTAAACACCCCCCTTTTCTGAAAAAGTGGACTGGTCCAGACCTGTTGAAAAAAATAATAATTTTGGGCCAATTTTATTTTTTCATAATTTCAATGCCCGAACTTTCTTTTGAGAAAAGCTTACAGGTTCAGACATGTCAAGAAAACACAATTTTTTGATCTTCAAAACTACCCAAATTTAGACACCCCTTTTCTGAAAAAGTGGACTGGTCCTGACCTGTCCAAAAAAAAATAATTTTGGGCCATTTTATTTTTTTTCATAATTTTGATGCCCGAGCTTTTTCAGAAAAGCTTACAGGTTCAGACATGTCAAGAAAACACAATTTTTTTGATCTTCAAAACTACCCAAATTTAGACACCCCTTTTTTTTGAAAAAGTGGACTGGTCCGGTCCTGTCAAAAAAAAAATAATTTTGGCCAATTTTATTTTTTTCATAATTTTGATGCCCGAGCTTTTGAAAAAGCTTACAGGTTCAGACATGTCAAGAAAACACATTTTTTGATCTTCAAAACTACCCAAATTTAGACACCCCTTTTCTGTAAAAAAAAAGTGGACTGGTCCGGACCTGTCGAAAAAATTAAATTTTGGCCAATTTTATTTTTTCATAATTTCAATGCCCCGAACTTTTGAGAAAGCTTACAGGTTCAGACCTGTCAAGAAAACACAATTTTTTGATCTTCAGAACTACCCAAATTTAGACACCCCCCTTTTTTGAAAAAGTGGACTGGTCCGGACCTGTCAAAAAAAAATTAAATTTTGGCCAATTTTATTTTTTTCATAATTTTTAATGTAAGTTCTTTTTTGAAAAAGCTTACAGGTTCAGACATGTCAAGAAAACACAATTTTTTGATCTTCAAAACTACCCAAATTTAGACACCCCTTTTTTTGAAAAAAGTGGACTGGTCCGGGACCTGTCAAAAAAAAATAATTTTGGCCAATTTTATTTTTTTCATAATTTTGATGCCCTGTTCTTTTGAAAAAGCTTACAGGTTCAGACATGTCAAGAAAACACAATTTTTTGATCTTCAAAACTACCCAAATTTAGACACCCCCCTTTTCTGTAAAAAAAAGGACTGGTCCGGACCTGTCCAAAAAATTACATTTTGGCTAATTTTATTTTTTTCATACTTTTAATGTACTGTTCTTTTGAGAAAGCTTACAGGTTCAGACATGTCAAGAAAACACAATTTTTTGATCTTCAAAACTACCCAAATTTAGACAGCCCCTTTTCTGAAAAAGTGGACTGGTCCGGACCTGTTGAAAAAAAATAATAATTTTGGGCCATTTCATTTTTTCATAATTTTGATGCCTGAGCTTTTGAAAAAGCTTACAGGTTCAGACATGTCAAGAAAACACAATTTTTTGATCTTCAAAACTACCCAAATTTAGACACCCCTTTTTTGAAAAAGTGGACTGGTCCGGTCCTGTCAAAAAAAAATAATAATTTTGGCCAATTTTATTTTTTTTCATAATTTTAATGCCCGAAGCTTTTGAAAAAGCTTACAGGTTCAGACATGTCAAGAAAACACAATATTTTGATCTTCAAAACTCCCAAAATTTAGACACCCCCTTTTCTGAAAATGTGGACTGGTCCAGACCTGTCCAAAAATTAAATTTTGGCTAATTTTATTTTTTTCATACTTTTAATGTACTGTTCTTTTTTTAGAAAGCTTACAGGTTCAGACATGTCAAGAAAACACAATTTTTGATCTTCAAAACTACCCAAATTTAGACACCCCCTTTTCTGAAAAAAGTGGACTGGTCCGGACCTGTCAAAAAAAAAAATTTTGGTCAATTTTATTTTTTCATAATTTTAATGTACTGTTCTTTTGAGAAAGCTTACAGGTTCAGACATGTCAAGAAAACACAATTTTTGATCTTCAAAACTACCCAAATTTAGACACCCCTTTTTTGAAAAAAAGTGGACTGGTCCGGACCTGTTGAAAAAATAATAATTTTGGCCAATTTTATTTTTTTCATAATTTCAATGCCCTGAACTTTTGAGAAAGCTTACAGGTTCAGATCTGTCAAGAAAACACAATTTTTTGATCTTCAGAACTACCAAAATTTAGACACCCCCCTTTTTTGAAAAAGTGGACTGGTCCGGTCCTGTCAAAAAAAAAAAATTTTGGCCAATTTTATTTTTTTATAATTTTATGCCCTGCTTTTTGAAAAAGCTTACAGGTTCAGACATGTCAAGAAAACACAATATTTTGATCTTCAAAACTACCAAAATTTAGACACCCCTTTTCTGAAAAAAAAGTGGACTGGTCCGGACCTGTTGAAAAAAAATAATAATTTTTGGGCCATTTCATTTTTTCATAATTTCAATGCCCTGAACTTTTGAGAAAACTTACAGGTTCAGACATGTCAAGAAAAAACAATTTTTTGATCTTCAAACTACCCAAATTTAGACACCCCTTTTTTGAAAAAGTGGACTGGTCCGGTCCTGTCAAAAAAATTAATAATTTTGGCCAATTTTATTTTTTCATAATTTTAATGTACTGTTCTTTTGAGAAAGCTTACAGGTTCAGACATGTCAAGAAAACACAATTTTTTTAGATCTTCAAAACAACCCAAATTTAGACACCCCTTTTCTGAAAAAAAGTGGACTGGTCCGGTCCTGTTGAAAAAATAATAATTTTGGGCAATTTCATTTTTTTCATAATTTCAATGCCCCCCGAACTTTTGAGAAAGCTTACAGGTTCAGACATGTCAAGAAAAACACAATTTTTGATCTTCAGAACTACCAAAATTTAGACACCCCCTTTTTGAAAAAAGTGGACTGGTCCGGACCTGTCAAAAAAAAAAAAAAATTTTGGCTAATTTTATTTTTTTATAATTTTATTGTACTGTTTTTTGAAAAAGCTTACAGGTTCAGACAGGTCAAGAAAAACACAATTTTTGATCTTCAAACTACCAAAATTTAGACACCCCCTTTTTCTGAAAAAAGTGGACTGGTCCGACCTGTTGAAAAAAAATAATAATTTTTTTATTTCATTTTTTCATAATTTCAATGCCCGAACTTTTGAGAAAGCTTACAGGTTCAGACCTGTCAAGAAAACACAATTTTTTTGATCTTCAAAACTACCAAAATTTAGACACCCCTTTTTTGAAAAAAAGTGGACTGGTCGGTCCTGTCAAAAAAAATACATTTTGGCCAATTTTATTTTTTCATAATTTTAATGTACTGTTCTTTTGAAAAAGCTTACAGGTTCAGACATGTCAAGAAAACACAATTTTTGATCTTCAAAACTACCCAAATTTAGACACCCTCTTTTTTTTAAAAAGTGGACTGGTCCGGTCCTGTCAAAAAAAAAAAATAATTTTGGCCAATTTTATTTTTTTCATAATTTTAATGCCCGAGTTCTTTTGAAAAAAAAGCTTACAGGTTCAGACATGTCAAGAAAACACAATTTTTTGATCTTCAAAACTTCCCAAATTTAGACATCCCCTTTTCAGCAAATGTGGACTGGTCCGGACCTGTCGAAAAAATTACATTTTGGCTAATTTTATTTTTTCATAATTTTAATGTACTGTTCTTTTGAGAAAGCTTACAGGTTCAGACATGTCAAGAAAACACAATTTTTTTGATCTTCAAAACTACCCAAATTTAGACACCCCTTTTCTGAAAAAGTGGACTGGTCTGGACCTGTTGAAAAAAATAATAATTTTGGGCCATTTCATTTTTTCATAATTTCAATGCCCCGAACTTTTGAGAAAGCTTACAGGTTCAGATCTGTCAAGAAAACACAATTTTTGATCTTCAAAACTACCCAAATTTAGACACCCCTTTTTGAAAAAAAAATTGACTGGTCCGGTCCTGTCAAAAAAAAATTTTGGCCAATTTTATTTTTTCATAATTTCGATGTACTGAGCTTTTGAAAAAAGCTTACAGGTTCAGAGATGTCAAGAAAACACAATATTTTGATCTTCAGAACTACCAAAATTTAGACACCCCCCCCTTTTTGAAAAAAAGTGGACTGGTCCGGACCTGTTGAAAAAAATAATAATTTTGGGCCATTTTATTTTTTCATAATTTCAATGCCCCGAACTTTTGAGAAAGCTTACAGGTTCAGACCTGTCAAGAAAACACAATTTTTTGATCTTCAGAACTACCAAAATTTAGACACCCCCTTTTTTGAAAAAGTGGACTGGTCCGGTCCTGTCAAAAAAATTACATTTTGGCCAATTTTATTTTTTCATAATTTTAATGTACTGTTCTTTTGAGAAAGCTTACAGGTTCAGACATGTCAAGAAAACACAATTTTTTGATCTTCAAAACTCCCCAAATTTAGACATCCCCTTTTCTGTAAAAGTGGACTGGTCCGGACCTGTCGAAAAAATTACATTTTGGTCAATTTTATTTTTTCATAATTTTAATGTACTGTTCTTTTGAGAAAGTTTACAGGTTCAGACATGTCAAGAAAACACAATTTTTTGATCTTCAAAACAACCCAAATTTAGACACCCCCTTTTCTGAAAAAGTGGACTGGTCTGGTCCTGTTGAAAAAAATAATAATTTTGGGCCATTTCACTTTTTCATAATTTCAATGCCCCGAACTTTTGAGAAAGCTTACAGGTTCAGATCTGTCAAGAAAACACAATTTTTTGATCTTCAGAACTACCAAAATTTAGACACCCCCCTTTTTTGAAAAAGTGGACTGGTCCGGTCCTGTCAAAAAAAAAAAAATTTTGGCCAATTTTATTTTTTTATAATTTCGATGCCCGAGCTTTTGAAAAAGCTTACAGGTTCAGAGAGGTCAAGAAAACACAATATTTTGATCTTCAGAACTACCAAAATTTAGACACCCCCCTTTTCTGAAAAAGTGGACTGGTCCGGACCTGTTGAAAAAAAAAATTTTTGGCCATTTTTATTTTTTTCATAATTTCAATGCCCGAACGTTTGAGAAAGCTTACAGGTTCAGACCTGTCAAGAAAACACAATTTTTGATCTTCAGAACTACCAAAATTTAGACACCCCCTTTTGAAAAAAAAGTGGACTGGTCCGTCCTGTCAAAAAAATTACATTTTGGCCAATTTTATTTTTTCATAATTTTAATGTACTGTTCTTTTGAGAAAGCTTACAGGTTCAGACATGTCAAGAAAACACAATTTTTTGATCTTCAAAACTACCCAAATTTAGACAGCCCTCTTTTTTGAAAAAGTGGACTGGTCCGGTCCTGTCAAAAAAAAAAAAATTTTGGCCAATTTTATTTTTTCATAATTTTGATGCCCGAGCTTTTGAAAAAGCTTACAGGTTCAGACATGTCAAGAAAACACAGTTTTTTCATCTTCAAAACTCCCCAAATTTAGACATCCCCTTTTCAGCAAATGTGGACTGGTCCGGACCTGTCGAAAAAATTACATTTTGGCTAATTTTATTTTTTCATAATTTTATTGTACTGTTCTTTTGAGAAAGCTTACAGGTTCAGACATGTCAAGAAAACACAATTTTTTGATCTTCAAAACTACCCAAATTTAGACACCCCCTTTTCTGAAAAAGTGGACTGGTCCGGACCTGTTGAAAAAAAAATAATTTTTGGGCCATTTCATTTTTTTTCATAATTTTGATGCCCGAGCTTTTGAAAAAGCTTACAGGTTCAGACATGTCAAGAAAACACAATTTTTGATCTTCAAAACAAGCCAAATTTAGACACCCTCTTTTTTTTGAAAAGTGGACTGGTCCGTCCTGTCAAAAAAAAATAATAATTTTGGCCAATTTTATTTTTTCATAATTTTATGGCGAGCTTTTGAAAAAGCTTACAGGTTCAGACATGTCAAGAAAACACAATTTTTGATCTTCAAAACTCCCAAATTTAGACATCCCCTTTTCAGCAAATGGGACTGGTCCGGACCTGTCGAAAAAAAAATAAATTTTGGCTAATTTTATTTTTTCATAATTTTAATGTACTGTTCTTTTGAGAAAGCTTACAGGTTCAGACATGTCAAGAAAACACAATTTTTTTTGATCTTCAAAACTACCCAAATTTAGAGACCCCTTTTCTGTAAAAGTGGACTGGTCCGGACCTGTCAAAAAAAATTATAATTTTGGCCAATTTTATTTTTTCATAATTTTAATGTACTGTTTTTTTGAAAAGCTTACAGGTTCAGACATGTCAAGAAAACACAATTTTTTGATCTTCAAAACTACCCAAATTTAGACACCCCTTTTCTGAAAAAAGTGGACTGGTCTGGACCTGTTGAAAAAAAATAATTTTTTTGGCCATTTCATTTTTTCATAATTTCAATGCCCAACTTTTTGAGAAAGCTTACAGGTTCAGATCTGTCAAAAAACACAATTTTTTGATCTTCAGAACTACCCAAATTTAGACACCCCCTTTTTTGAAAAAATTGGACTGGTCCAGTCCTGTCAAAAAAAAAAAAAATTTTTGGCCAATTTTATTTTTTTTTATAATTTCGATGCCCGAGCTTTTGAAAAAAGCTTACAGGTTCAGAGAGGTCAAGAAAACACAATTTTTGATCTTCAGAACTACCAAAATTTAGACACCCCCTTTTTTGAAAAAAGTGGACTTTTCCGGACCTGTTGAAAAAAAAAATAATTTTGGGCCATTTCATTTTTTTTCATAATTTCAATGCCCTGAACTTTTGAGAAAAGCTTACAGGTTCAGACCTGTCAAGAAAACACAATTTTTGATCTTCAGAACTACCAAAATTTAGACACCCCCTTTTTTTGAAAAGTGGACTGGTCGGGTCCTGTCAAAAAAAATTACATTTTGGCCAATTTTATTTTTTCATAATTTTAATGTACTGTTCTTTTGAGAAAAGCTTACAGGTTCAGACATGTCAAGAAAACACAATTTTTTGATCTTCAAAACTACCCAAATTTAGACAGCCCCTTTTTTGGAAAAAGTGGACTGGTCCGGTCCTGTCAAAAAAAAATAATAATTTTGGCCAATTTTATTTTTTTTCATAATTTTGATGCCCGAGCTTTTGAAAAAAGCTTACAGGTTCAGACATGTCAAGAAAACACAATTTTTTGATCTTCAAAACTACCCAAATTTAGACACCCCTTTTCTGTAAAAAGTGGACTGGTCCAGACCTGTCGAAAAATTAAATTTTTGGCCAATTTTATTTTTTCATAATTTTAATGTACTGTTCTTTTGAGAAAGCTTACAGGTTCAGACATGTCAAGAAAACACAATTTTTGATCTTCAAAACTACCCAAATTTAGACACCCCCTTTTCTGAAAAAGTGGAATGGTCTGGACCTGTTGAAAAAAATAATAATTTTGGGCCATTTCACTTTTTCATAATTTCAATGCCCCGAACTTTTGAGAAAGCTTACAGGTTCAGATCTGTCAAGAAAACACAATTTTTTGATCTTCAAAACTACCCAAATTTAGACACCCCCCTTTTTTGAAAAAGTGGACTGGTCCGGTCCTGTCAAAAAAAAAAAAAAATTTGGCCAATTTTATTTTTTTATAATTTCGATGCCCGAGCTTTTGAAAAAGCTTACAGGTTCAGAGAGGTCAAGAAAACACAATATTTTGATCTTCAGAACTACCAAAATTTAGACACCCCCCTTTTCTGAAAAAGTGGACTGGTCCGGACCTGTTGAAAAAAATAATAATTTTGGGCCATTTCATTTTTTCATAATTTCAATGCCCCGAACTTTTGAGAAAGCTTACAGGTTCAGACCTGTCAAGAAAACACAATTTTTTGATCTTCAGAACTACCAAAATTTAGACACCCCCTTTTTTGAAAAAGTGGACTGGTCGGGTCCTGTCAAAAAAATTACATTTTGGCCAATTTTATTTTTTCATAATTTTAATGTACTGTTCTTTTGAGAAAGCTTACAGGTTCAGACATGTCAAGAAAACACAATTTTTTGATCTTCAAAACTACCCAAATTTAGACAGCCCTCTTTCTGAAAAAAAAAGGACTGGTCCGGACCTGTTGAAAAAAAAAAAAAAATTTTGGACCATTTTTATTTTTCATAATTTTGATGCCCGAAGCTTTTGAAAAAGCTTACAGGTTCAGACATGTCAAGAAAACACAATTTTTGATCTTCAAAACTACCCAAATTTAGACATCCCCTTTTCTGTAAAAGTGGACTGGTCCAGACCTGTCGAAAAATTAAATTTTGGCCAATTTTATTTTTTCATAATTTTAATGTACTGTTCTTTTGAGAAAGCTTACAGGTTCAGACATGTCAAGAAAACACAATTTTTTGATCTTCAAAACTACCCAAATTTAGACACCCCCTTTTCTGAAAAAGTGGAATGGTCTGGACCTGTTGAAAAAAAAAATAATTTTGGGCCATTTCATTTTTTCATAATTTCAATGCCCTGAACTTTTGAAAAAGCTTACAGGTTCAGATCTGTCAAGAAAACACAATTTTTGATCTTCAAAACTACCAAAATTTAGACACCCCCCTTTTTGAAAAAGTGGACTGGTCCGGTCCTGTCAAAAAAAAATAATAATTTTGGCCAATTTTATTTTTTCATAATTTTGATGGCCGAGCTTTTTTCAAAAAGCTTACAGGTTCAGACATGTCAAGAAAACACAATTTTTTGATCTTCAAAACTACCCAAATTTAGACACCCCTCTTTTCTTGAAAAAGTGGACTGATCCGGACCTGTCAAAAAAATAATAATTTTGGCCAATTTTATTTTTTTTTTAATTTTTTGGCCGTACTGTTCTTTTGAAAAAGCTTACAGGTTCAGACATGTCAAGAAAACACAATTTTTGATCTTCAAAACTACCCAAATTTAGACACCCCTTTTCTGTAAAAAGTGGACTGGTCCGGACCTGTCGAAAAAAATTACATTTTGGCCAATTTTATTTTTTCATAATTTTAATGTACTGTTCTTTTTGAGAAAGAATACAGGTTCAGACAGGTCAAGAAAACACAATTTTTGATCTTCAAAACTACCCAAATTTAGACACCCCTTTTTTTTTTTTGAAAAAGTGGACTGGTCCGGTCCTGTCAAAAAAATAATAATTTTGGGCCATTTTATTTTTTTTCATAATTTTGATGCCTGAGCTTTTAAAAAGCTTACAGGTTCAGACATGTCAAGAAAACACAATTTTTTGATCTTCAAAACTACCCAAATTTAGACACCCCTTTTTTTTTCAAAAAGTGGACTGGTCCGTCCTGTCAAAAAAAAAAATAATTTTGGCCAATTTTATTTTTTTTATAATTTTGATGCCCGAGCTTTTGAAAAAGCTTACAGGTTCAGACATGTCAAGAAAACACAATTTTTTGATCTTCAAAACTCCCAAATTTAGACATCCCCTTTTCAGAAAATGTGGACTGGTCGGACCTGTTGAAAAAAATTTAATTTTGGCTAATTTTTTTTTTTTTTTTCATAATTTTAATGCCCTGTTCTTTTTTTTTTGAAAAGCTTACAGGTTCAGACATGTCAAGAAAACACAATTTTTTGATCTTCAAAACTACCAAAATTTAGACCCCCCTTTTTTGAAAAGTGGACTGGTCCAGACCTGTCAAAAAAATTACATTTTGGCCAATTTTATTTTTTTCATAATTTTAATGTACTGTTCTTTTGAGAAAAGCTTACAGGTTCAGACATGTCAAGAAAACACAATTTTTGATCTTCAAAACTACCCAAATTTAGACACCCCTTTTTTTGAAAAAAATGTGGACTGGTCCGTCCTGTCAAAAAAAAAATAATTTTTGCCAATTTTATTTTTTCATAATTTTGATGCCTGAGCTTTTGAAAAAAGCTTACAGGTTCAGACATGTCAAGAAAACACAATTTTTTGATCTTCAAAACTACCCAAATTTAGACACCCCTTTTCTGTAAAAGTGGACTGGTCCGACCTGTCAAAAAAAATAAAATTTTGGCCAATTTTATTTTTTTCATAATTTCAATGCCCCTGAACTTTTGAAAAAGCTTACAGGTTCAGACATGTCAAGAAAACACAATATTTTGATCTTCAGAACTACCAAAATTTAGACACCCCCCTTTTTTGAAAAAGTGGACTGGTCCGGACCTGTTGAAAAAAAAAAATAATTTTTGGGCCATTTTATTTTTTCATAATTTCAATGCCCGAACTTTTGAGAAAAAGCTTACAGGTTCAGACCTGTCAAGAAAACACAATTTTTGATCTTCAGAACTACCAAAATTTAGACACCCCTTTTTGAAAAAGTGGACTGGTCCGACCTGTCAAAAAAAAAATAAATTTTGGCCAATTTTATTTTTTTCATAATTTTAATGCCCTGAGCTTTTGAAAAAGCTTACAGGTTCAGACATGTCAAGAAAACACAATTTTTGATCTTCAAAACTACCCAAATTTAGACACCCCTTTTTGAAAAAGTGGACTGGTCCGGACCTGTCAAAAAAAATAATAATTTTGGCCAATTTTATTTTTTCATAATTTTGATGGCCGAGCTTTTGAAAAAGCTTACAGGTTCAGACATGTCAAGAAAACACAATTTTTTGATCTTCAAAACTCCCCAAATTTAGACATCCCCTTTTCAGCAAATGTGGACTGGTCCGGACCTGTCGAAAAAATTAAATTTTGGCTAATTTTATTTTTTCATAATTTTAATGTACTGTTCTTTTGAGAAAGCTTACAGGTTCAGACATGTCAAGAAAACACAATTTTTTGATCTTCAAAACTACCCAAATTTAGAGACCCCCTTTTCTGTAAAAGTGGACTGGTCCGGACCTGTCAAAAAAATTACATTTTGGCCAATTTTATTTTTTCATAATTTTAATGTACTGTTCTTTTGAGAAAGCTTACAGGTTCAGACATGTCAAGAAAACACAATTTTTTGATCTTCAAAACTACCCAAATTTAGACACCCCTTTTCTGAAAAAGTGGACTGGTCCGGACCTGTTGAAAAAAATAATAATTTTGGGCCATTTCATTTTTTCATAATTTTGATGCCCGAGCTTTTGAAAAAGCTTACAGGTTCAGAGAGGTCAAGAAAACACAATTTTTTGATCTTCAAAACTACCCAAATTTAGACACCCCTTTTTGAAAAAAAAGTGGACTGGTCCGTCCTGTCAAAAAAAAATAATTTTGGCCAATTTTATTTTTTTATAATTTCGATGGCCGAGCTTTTGAAAAAAACTTACAGGTTCAGACATGTCAAGAAAACACAATTTTTTTGATCTTCAAAACTACCCAAATTTAGACACCCCTTTTCTGAAAAAAGTGGACTGGTCCGGACCTGTTGAAAAAAATAATAATTTTGGCTAATTTTATTTTTTTTCATAATTTTAATGTACTGTTCTTTTGAGAAAGCTTACAGGTTCAGACATGTCAAGAAAACACAATTTTTGATCTTCAAAACTACCCAAATTTAGACACCCCTCTTTTTGAAAAAAAAAGTGGACTGGTCCGTCCTGTCAAAAAAAATAATAATTTTGGCCAATTTTATTTTTTTTCATAATTTTAATGGCCGAGCTTTTGAAAAAGCTTACAGGTTCAGACATGTCAAGAAAACACAATATTTTGATCTTCAAAACTCCCCAAATTTAGACATCCCCTTTTCAGCAAAAAAAAGTGGACTGGTCCGGACCTGTCAAAAAAAATTAATTTTGGCTAATTTTATTTTTTCATAATTTTAATGTACTGTTCTTTGAGAAAGCTTACAGGTTCAGACATGTCAAGAAAACACAATATTTTGATCTTCAAAACTACCCAAATTTAGAGACCCCTTTTTCTGTAAAAGTGGACTGGTCCGACCTGTTGAAAAAAAATAATAATTTTGGCCAATTTTATTTTTTTTTTCATAATTTTAATGTACTGTTGTTTTGAGAAAGCTTACAGGTTCAGACATGTCAAGAAAACACAATTTTTGATCTTCAAAACTACCCAAATTTAGACACCCCCCTTTTTTTGTAAAAAAGTGGACTGGTCCGGTCCTGTCAAAAAAATAATAATTTTGGCCAATTTTATTTTTTTCATAATTTTGATGCCCCGACTTTTGAAAAAGCTTACAGGTTCAGACATGTCAAGAAAACACAATTTTTGATCTTCAAAACTACCCAAATTTAGACACCCTCTTTTTTTGAAAAAGTGGACTGGTCCGGACCTGTCAAAAAAAATAATAATTTTGGGCCATTTTATTTTTTTCATAATTTTGATGCCTGAGCTTTTTTTGAAAAGCTTACAGGTTCAGACATGTCAAGAAAACACAATTTTTTGATCTTCAAAACTACCCAAATTTAGACACCCCTTTTTTTGAAAAAAAGTGGACTGGTCCGTCCTGTCAAAAAAATAATAATTTTGGCCAATTTTATTTTTTCATAATTTTAATGTACTGTTCTTTTGAAAAAGCTTACAGGTTCAGACATGTCAAGAAAACACAATTTTTGATCTTCAAAACTACCCAAATTTAGACATCCCCTTTTGTAAAAATGTGGACTGGTCCGGACCCTGTCAAAAAAAAAAAAAAATTTTGGCTAATTTTATTTTTTCATAATTTTAATGTACTGTTCTTTTGAGAAAGCTTACAGGTTCAGACATGTCAAGAAAACACAATTTTTGATCTTCAAAACTACCCAAATTTAGACACCCCCTTTTCTGTAAAAAGTGGACTGGTCCGGACCTGTCGAAAAAATTACATTTTGGCCAATTTTATTTTTTCATAATTTTAATGTACTGTTCTTTTGAGAAAGCTTACAGGTTCAGACATGTCAAGAAAACACAATTTTTTGATCTTCAAAACTACCCAAATTTAGACACCCCCTTTTCTGTAAAAAGTGGACTGGTCCGGACCTGTCAAAAAAATAATTTTTTGGCCAATTTTATTTTTTCATAATTTTTGATGCCCGAGCTTTTGAAAAAGCTTACAGGTTCAGACATGTCAAGAAAACACAATTTTTTGATCTTCAAAACAACCCAAATTTAGACACCCCTTTTTTTGAAGAAGTGGACTGGTCCGGTCCTGTCAAAAAAAATAATAATTTTGGCCAATTTTATTTTTTTTCATAATTTCGATGACCGAGCTTTTGAAAAAGCTTACAGGTTCAGACATGTCAAGAAAACACAATTTTTTCATCTTCAAAACTCCCCAAATTTAGACATCCCCTTTTCAGCAAATGTGGACTGGTCCGGACCTGTCGAAAAAATTAAATTTTGGCTAATTTTATTTTTTCATAATTTTAATGTACTGTTCTTTTGAGAAAGCTTTCAGGTTCAGACATGTCAAGAAAACACAATATTTTGATCTTCAAAACTACCCAAATTTAGACACCCCTTTTCTGTAAAAGTGGACTGGTCCGGACCTGTCGAAAAAAAATACATTTTGGCCAATTTTATTTTTTCATAATTTTAATGTACTGTTCTTTTCAGAAAGCTTACAGGTTCAGAGAGGTCAAGAAAACACAATTTTTGATCTTCAAAACTACCCAAATTTAGACACCCTTTTTTTTGAAAAAAGTGGACTGGTCCGGTCCTGTCAAAAAAAAAATAATTTTGGCCAATTTTATTTTTTTTCATAATTTCGATGCCCGAGCTTTTGAAAAAAACAGGGTTCAGACATGTCAAGAAAACACAATTTTTTGATCTTCAAAACTACCCAAATTTAGACACCCCTTTTTTTGAAAAAGTGGACTGGTCCGACCTGTCAAAAAAAAATAATTTTGGCCAATTTTATTTTTTCATAATTTCAATGACCGAACTTTTGAAAAAGCTTACAGGTTCAGACATGTCAAGAAAACACAATTTTTTTCATCTTCAAAACTCCCAAATTTAGACACCCCCTTTTCAGCAAAAAGTGGACTGGTCGGACCTGTCAAAAAAATTAAATTTTGGCCAATTTTATTTTTTCATAATTTTAATGTACTGTTCTTTTGAGAAAGCTTACAGGTTCAGACATGTCAAGAAAAACACAATATTTTGATCTTCAAAACTACCAAAATTTAGACACCCCTTTTTGTAAAAAGTGGACTGGTCCGGACCTGTCAAAAAAATTAAAAATTTTGGCTAATTTTATTTTTTCATAATTTTAATGTACTGTTCTTTTGAAAAAGCTTACAGGTTCAGACATGTCAAGAAAACACAATTTTTTGATCTTCAAAACTACCCAAATTTAGACACCCCCTTTTTTGAAAAAATGTGGACTGGTCCGGACCTGTCCAAAAAAAAATACATTTTGGCCAATTTTATTTTTTTTCATAATTTTGATGTACTGTTCTTTTGAGAAAGCTTACAGGTTCAGACATGTCAAGAAAACACAATTTTTGATCTTCAAAACTACCCAAATTTAGACACCCCCCTTTTTTGAAAAAAGTGGACTGGTCCGGACCTGTCAAAAAAAATATAATTTTGGCCAATTTTATTTTTTCATAATTTTAATGTAATGCTCGAACTTTTGAAAAAGCTTACAGGTTCAGACATGTCAAGAAAACACAATTTTTGATCTTCAAAACTACCCAAATTTAGACACCCCCTTTTTGAAAAAGTGGACTGGTCCAGACCTGTTGAAAAAAAATAATTTTGGGCCATTTTTATTTTTTCATAATTTCAATGCCCTGAACTTTTGAGAAAGCTTACAGGTTCAGATCTGTCAAGAAAACACAATTTTTGATCTTCAGAACTACCAAAATTTAGACACCCCTTTTTTTTGAAAAAGTGGACTGGTCCGGACCTGTCAAAAAAAAATAATAATTTTGGCCAATTTTATTTTTTCATAATTTTGATGCCCTGAGCTTTTGAAAAAGCTTACAGGTTCAGACATGTCAAGAAAACACAATTTTTGATCTTCAAAACTACCCAAATTTAGACACCCCTTTTCTGAAAAAGTGGACTGGTCCGGACCTGTTGAAAAAATAATAATTTTGGGCCATTTTATTTTTTTCATAATTTTAATGCCCTGTTCTTTTGAGAAAGCTTACAGGTTCAGACCTGTCAAGAAAACACAATTTTTTGATCTTCAAAACTACCAAAATTTAAACACCCCCCTTTTCTGAAAAAGTGGACTGGTCCAGACCTGTTGAAAAAAAAAAAAATTTTGGCCAATTTTATTTTTTCATAATTTCAATGCTCCGAACTTTTGAGAAAGCTTACAGGTTCAGACATGTCAAGAAAACACAATATTTTGATCTTCAAAACTACCCAAATTTAGACACCCTCTTTTCTGTAAAAGTGGACTGGTCCGACCTGTCAAAAAAAATTATTTTTTGGCCAATTTTATTTTTCATAATTTTATGCCCGAGCTTTTGAAAAAGCTTACAGGTTCAGACATGTCAAGAAAACACAATATTTTGATCTTCAAAACTACCCAAATTTAGACACCCCTTTTCTGTAAAAGTGGACTGGTCAAGACCTGTCGAAAAAAAATAAATTTTTGGCCAATTTTATTTTTTTTCATAATTTTAATGTACTGTTCTTTTGAGAAAGCTTACAGGTTCAGACCTGTCAAGAAAACACAATTTTTTGATCTTCAAAACTACCAAAATTTAAACACCCCCTTTTCTGAAAAAGTGGACTGGTCCAGACCTGTTGAAAAAAATAATAATTTTGGGCCATTTCATTTTTTCATAATTTCAATGCCCCGAACTTTTGAAAAAGCTTACAGGTTCAGACATGTCAAGAAAAACACAATTTTTTGATCTTCAAAACTATCAAAATTTAGACCCCCCTTTTTGAAAAAGTGGACTGGTCCGTCCTGTCAAAAAAAAATAAATTTTGGCCAATTTTATTTTTTCATAATTTTAATATACTGTTCTTTTGAGAAAGCTTACAGGTTCAGACCTGTCAAGAAAACACAATTTTTTGATCTTCAAAACTACCAAATTTAAACACCCCTTTTCTGAAAAAAGTGGACTGGTCCGGACCTGTTGAAAAAAAATAATTTTAAATTTTTATTTTTTTTCATAATTTTAATGTACTGAACTTTTGAAAAAGCTTACAGGTTCAGACATGTCAAGAAAACACAATTTTTTGATCTTCAAAACTACCCAAATTTAGACACCCCTTTTTTTGAAAAAGTGGACTGGTCCAGTCCTGTCAAAAAAAAAATAATTTTGGCCAATTTTTTTTTTTCATAATTTCAATGGCTGAACTTTTGAAAAAGCTTACAGGTTCAGACATGTCAAGAAAACACAATTTTTTGATCTTCAAAACTACCCAAATTTAGACATCCCCTCTTTTCAGCAAAAGTGGACTGGTCCGGACCTGTCAAAAAAAAATAAAATTTTGGCTAATTTTATTTTTTCATAATTTTAATTACTGTTCTTTTGAGAAAACTTACAGGTTCAGACATGTCAAGAAAACACAATTTTTTTTTATCTTCAAAACTACCCAAATTTAGACACCCCTTTTTCTGTAAAAAGTGGACTGGTCCGGACCTGTCAAAAAAAATAATAATTTTGGCCAATTTTATTTTTTCATAATTTTAATGTACTGTTCTTTTGAGAAAGCTTACAGGTTCAGACATGTCAAGAAAACACAATTTTTTGATCTTCAAAACTACCCAAATTTAGACACCCCTTTTTTGAAAAAGTGGACTGGTCCGGACCTGTTGAAAAAAATAATAATTTTGGGCCATTTTATTTTTTCATAATTTTGATGCCCGAGCTTTTGAAAAAGCTTACAGGTTCAGACATGTCAAGAAAACACAATTTTTTGATCTTCAAAACAACCCAAATTTAGACACCCCCGTTTTTGAAAAAGTGGACTGGTCCGGTCCTGTCAAAAAAAAATAATAATTTTGGCCAATTTTATTTTTTCATAATTTTGATGCCCGAGCTTTTGAAAAAGCTTACAGGTTCAGACATGTCAAGAAAACACAATTTTTGATCTTCAAAACTCCCCAAATTTAGACATCCCTTTTTTCAAAAAATGTGGACTGGTCCAGTCTTGTCAAAAAAAAAAAAATTTTGGCCAATTTTATTTTTTTTTTCATAATTTTGATGCCCAAGCTTTTGAAAAAGCTTACAGGTTCAGACATGTCAAGAAAACACAATTTTGATCTTCAAAACTACCCAAATTTAGACACCCCTCTTTTTTTGAAAAAGTGGACTGGTCCGGTCCTGTCAAAAAAAAAAAATAATTTTGGCCAATTTTATTTTTTCATAATTTCGATGCCCGAGCTTTTGAAAAAGCTTACAGGTTCAGACATATCAAGAAAACACAATATTTTGATCTTCAAAACTACCCAAATTTAGAGACCCCCTTTTCTGTAAAAAGTGGACTGGTCCAGACCTGTCGAAAAATTAAATTTTGGCCAATTTTATTTTTTTCTTTTATACTTTTAATGTACTGTTCTTTTGAGAAAGCTTACAGGTTCAGATCTGTCAAGAAAACCAAATTTTTTGATCTTCAGAACTACCAAAATTTAGACACCCCTCTTTTTTGAAGAAGTGGACTGGTCCGGTCCTGTCAAAAAAAATAATAATTTTGGCAAATTTTATTTTTTCATAATTTTAATATACTGTTCTTTTGAGAAAGCTTACAGGTTCAGACATGTCAAGAAAACACAATTTTTTGATCTTCAAAACTACCCAAATTTAGACACCCCTTTTCTGAAAAAGTGGACTGGTCCGGACCTGTTGAAAAAAATAATAATTTTGGGCCATTTCATTTTTTCATAATTTTGATGCCCGAGCTTTTGAAAAAGCTTACAGGTTCAGACATGTCAAGAAAACACAATTTTTTGATCTTCAAAACAACCCAAATTTAGACACCCCCTTTTCTGAAAAAGTGGACTGGTCTGGACCTGTTGAAAAAAATAATAATTTTGGGCCATTTCACTTTTTCATAATTTCAATGCCCCGAACTTTTGAGAAAGCTTACAGGTTCAGATCTGTCAAGAAAACACATTTTTTGATCTTCAGAACTACCAAAATTTAGACACCCCTCTTTTTTGAAAAAGTGGACTGGTCCGGTCCTGTCAAAAAAAATAATAATTTTGGCCAATTTTATTTTTTCATAATTTTGATGCCCGAGCTTTTGAAAAAGCTTACAGGTTCAGACATGTCAAGAAACACAATTTTTGATCTTCAAAACTACCCAAATTTAGACACCCCTTTTCTGTAAAAAGTGGACTGGTCCGGACCTGTCGAAAAAATTAAATTTTGGCCAATTTTATTTTTTCATACTTTTAATGTACTGTTCTTTTCAGAAAGCTTACAGGTTCAGACATGTCAAGAAAACACAATTTATTGATCTTCAAAACAACCCAAATTTAGACTCCCCTCTTTTTTGAAAAAGTGGACTTGTCCGGTCCTGTCAAAAAAAATAATAATTTTGGCCAATTTTATTTTTTCATAATTTTGATGCCCGAGCTTTTGAAAAAGCTTACAGGTTCAGACATGTCAAGAAACACAATATTTTGATCTTCAAAACTACCCAAATTTAGACAGCCCCTTTTCTGAAAAAGTGGACAGGTCCGGACCTGTTGAAAAAATAATAATTTTGGGCCATTTCATTTTTTCATAATTTCAATGCCCCGAACTTTTGAGAAAGCTTACAGGTTCAGACCTGTCAAGAAAACACAATTTTTTGATCTTCAAAACTACCAAAATTTAAACACCCCTTTTCTGAAAAAGTGGACTGGTCCAGACCTGTTGAAAAAAATAATAATTTTGGGCCATTTCATTTTTTCATAATTTCAATGTTCTTTTGAGAAAGCTTACAGGTTCAGACATGTCAAGAAAACACAATATTTTGATCTTCAAAACTACCCAAATTTAGACACCCTCTTTTCTGTAAAAGTGGACTGGTCCGGACCTGTCCAAAAAATTACATTTTGGCCAATTTTATTTTTTCATAATTTCGATGCCCGAGCTTTTGAAAAAGCTTACAGGTTCAGACCTGTCAAGAAAACACAATTTTTGATCTTCAAAACTACCCAAATTTAGACAACCTCTTTTTTGAAAAAGTGGACTGGTCCGGTCCTGTCAAAAAAAATAATAATTTTGACCAATTTTATTTTTTCATAATTTTGATGCCCGAGCTTTTGAAAAAGCTTACAGGTTCAGACATGTCAAGAAACACAATATTTTGATCTTCAAAACTACCAAAATTTAGACACCCCCTTTTCTGTAAAAGTGGACTGGTCCGGACCTGTCGAAAAATTAAATTTTGGCCAATTTTATTTTTTCATACTTTTAATGTACTGTTCTTTTCAGAAAGCTTACAGGTTCAGACATGTCAAGAAAACACAATTTATTGATCTTCAAAACAACCCAAATTTAGACTCCCCTCTTTTTTGAAAAAGTGGACTGGTCCGGTCCTGTCAAAAAAAATAATAATTTTGGCCAATTTTATTTTTTCATAATTTTGATGCCCGAGCTTTTGAAAAAGCTTACAGGTTCAGACATGTCAAGAAAACACAATATTTTGATCTTCAAAACTACCCAAATTTAGACAGCCCCTTTTCTGAAAAAGTGGACAGGTCCGGACCTGTTGAAAAAAATAATAATTTTGGGCCATTTCAATTTTTCATAATTTCAATGCCCCGAACTTTTGAGAAAGCTTACAGGTTCAGACCTGTCAAGTAAACACAATTTTTTGATCTTCAAAACTACCAAAATTTAAACACCCCCCTTTTCTGAAAAAGTGGACTGGTCCAGACCTGTTGAAAAAAATAATAATTTTGGGCCATTTCATTTTTTCATAATTTCAATGCTCCGAACTTTTGAGAAAGCTTACAGGTTCAGACATGTCAAGAAAACACAATTTTTTGATCTTCAAAACTACCCAAATTTAGACACCCCTTTTTTGAAAAAGTGGACTGGTCCGGTCCTGTCAAAAAAAATAATAATTTTGGCCAATTTTATTTTTTCATAATTTTGATGCCCGAGCTTTTGAAAAAGCTTACAGGTTCAGACATGTCAAGAAAACACAATTTTTTGATCTTCAAAACAACCCAAATTTAGACACCCCTCTTTTTTGAAGAAGTGGACTGGTCCGGTCCTGTCAAAAAAAATAATAATTTTGGCCAATTTTATTTTTTCATAATTTCGATGGCCGAGCTTTTGAAAAAGCTTACAGGTTCAGACATGTCAAGAAAACACAATTTTTTCATCTTCAAAACCCCAAATTTAGACATCCCCTTTTCAGCAAATGTGGACTGGTCCGGACCTGTCGAAAAAATTAAATTTTGGCCAATTTTATTTTTTCATAATTTTAATGTACTGTTCTTTTGAGAAAGCTTACAGGTTCAGACATGTCAAGAAAACACAATTTTTTTGATCTTCAAAACTACCCAAATTTAGACACCACTCTTTTTTGAAAAAGTGGACTGGTCCGGTCCAGTCAAAAAAAATAATAATTTTGGCCAATTTTAGTTTTTCATAATTTTGATGCCCGAGCTTTTGAAAAAGTTTACAGGTTCAGACATGTCAAGAAAACACAATTTTTTGATCTTCAAAACAACCCAAATTTAGACACCCCTCTTTTTTGAAGAAGTGGACTGGTCCGGTCCTGTCAAAAAAAATAATAATTTTGGCCAATTTTATTTTTTCATAATTTCGATGGCCGAGCTTTTGAAAAAGCTTACAGGTTCAGACATGTCAAGAAAACACAATTTTTTCATCTTCAAAACTCCCCAAATTTAGACATCCCCTTTTCAGCAAATGTGGACTGGTCCGGACCTGTCGAAAAAATTAAATTTTGGCTAATTTTATTTTTTCATAATTTTAATGCACTGTTCTTTTGAGAAAGCTTACAGGTTCAGACATGTCAAGAAAACACAATATTTTGATCTTCAAAACTACCCAAATTTAGAGACCCCCTTTTCTGTAAAAGTGGACTGGTCCGGACCTGTCAAAAAAATTAATTTTGGCTAATTTTATTTTTCATAATTTTAATGTACTGTTCTTTTGAAAAAGTTTACAGGTTCAGACATGTCAAGAAAACACAATTTTTGATCTTCAAAACTACCCAAATTTAGACACCCCTTTTTTGAAAAAGTGGACTGGTCCGGACCTGTCAAAAAAATAATAATTTTAGCAATTTTATTTTTTTCATAATTTTAATGTACTGTTCTTTTCATAAAGCTTACAGGTTCAGACAGGTCAAGAAAACACAATTTTTTTGATCTTCAAAACTACCCAAATTTAGACACCCCTTTTTTGAAAAAAAAGTGGACTGGTCCGGACCTGTCAAAAAAAAAAATAATAATTTTGGCCAATTTTATTTTTTTCATAATTTCGATGCCTGAGCTTTTGAAAAAGCTTACAGGTTCAGACATATCAAGAAAATACAATATTTTGATCTTCAAAACTACCCAAATTTAGACACCCCCCTTTTCTGTAAAAAAAGTGGACTGGTCCAGACCTGTCGAAAAAAAATTAAATTTTGGCCAATTTTATTTTTTTTTTTATACTTTTAATGTACTGTTCTTTTGAAAAAAGCTTACAGGTTCAGACATGTCAAGAAAACACAATTTTTGATCTTCAAAACTACCCAAATTTAGACACCCCTTTTCTGAAAAAAGTGGACTGGTCCAGACCTGTTGAAAAAAAAATAATAATTTTGGGCCATTTCATTTTTTCATAATTTCAATGCCCTGAACTTTTGAGAAAGCTTACAGGTTCAGACCTGTCAAGAAAACACAATTTTTTGATCTTCAGAACTACCAAAATTTAGACACCCCCCTTTATTGAAAAAGTGGACTGGTCCGGTCCTGTCAAAAAAAAAAATAATTTTGGCCAATTTTATTTTTTCATAATTTCAATGCCCCGAACTTTTGAAAAAGCTTACAGGTTCAGACATGTCAAGAAAACACAATTTTTTGATCTTCAAAACTACCCAAATTTAGACACCCTCTCTTCTGTAAAAGTGGACTGGTCCGGACCTGTCCAAAAAATTAAATTTTGGCCAATTTTATTTTTTCATAATTTTAATGCCCGAGCTTTTGAAAAAAAGCTTACAGGTTCAGACCTGTCAAGAAAACACAATTTTTGATCTTCAAAACTACCCAAATTTAGACAACCTTTTTTTGAAAAAAGTGGACTGGTCCGTCCTGTCAAAAAAAAATAATAATTTTGGGCCAATTTTATTTTTTTTCATAATTTTGATGCCCGAGCTTTTGAAAAAGCTTACAGGTTCAGACATGTCAAGAAAACACAATTTTTGATCTTCAAAACTACCCAAATTTAGACACCCCCTTTTCTGTAAAAGTGGACTGGACCGGACCTGTCGAAAAAAAAAATTTTTGGCCAATTTTATTTTTTCATACTTTTAATGTACTGTTCTTTTCAGAAAGCTTACAGGTTCAGACATGTCAAGAAAACACAATTTATTGATCTTCAAAACAACCCAAATTTAGACACCCCCTTTTTTTTGAAAAAGTGGACTGGTCCGGACCTGTCAAAAAAAAATAATAATTTTGGCCAATTTTATTTTTTTCATAATTTTAATGCCCGAGCTTTTGAAAAAACTTACAGGTTCAGACATGTCAAGAAAACACAATTTTTGATCTTCAAAACTACCCAAATTTAGACAGCCCCTTTTCTGAAAAAAGTGGACAGGTCCGGACCTGTTGAAAAAAATAATAATTTTGGGCCATTTTTATTTTTTTTTCATAATTTTAATGCCCTGAACTTTTGAGAAAGCTTACAGGTTCAGACATGTCAAGAAAACACAATTTTTGATCTTCAAAACTACCAAAATTTAAACACCCCCCTTTTCTGAAAAAGTGGACTGGTCAAGACCTGTTGAAAAAAATAATAATTTTGGGCCATTTCATTTTTTCATAATTTCAATGCTCCGAGCTTTTGAAAAAGCTTACAAGTTCAGACATGTCAAGAAAACACAATTTTTTTGATCTTCAAAACTACCCAAATTTAGACACCCCTTTTTTTTTGAAAAGTGGACTGGTCCGTCCTGTCAAAAAAAAAATAATAATTTTGGCCAATTTTATTTTTTTCATAATTTTGATGCCCGAGCTTTTGAAAAAAGCTTACAGGTTCAGACATGTCAAGAAAACACAATTTTTTGATCTTCAAAACTCCCCCAAATTTAGACACCCCTCTTTTTTTGAAATGTGGACTGGTCCGGTCCTGTCAAAAAAAAAAAATTTTTGGCCAATTTTATTTTTTCATAATTTTGATGGCCGAGCTTTTGAAAAAGCTTACAGGTTCAGACATGTCAAGAAAACACAATTTTTTCATCTTCAAACCCCCAAATTTAGACATCCCCTTTTTTGCAAAAAGTGGACTGGTCCGACCTGTCGAAAAAAATAAAATTTTGGCCAATTTTATTTTTTTCATAATTTTAATGTACTGTTCTTTTGAGAAAGCTTACAGGTTCAGACATGTCAAGAAAACACAATTTTTTTTATCTTCAAAACTACCCAAATTTAGACACCCCTTTTTTTTGAAAAAAAAGTGGACTGGTCCCGACCTGTCAAAAAAATAAATTTTAATAATTTTATTTTTTTCATAATTTTGAATGTACCCGAGCTTTTGAAAAGTTTACAGGTTCAGACATGTCAAGAAAACACAATTTTTTGATCTTCAAAACTACCCAAATTTAGACACCCCTTTTTTTTTTGAAGAAGTGGACTGGTCCGGTCCTGTCAAAAAAAAATAATAATTTTGGCCAATTTTATTTTTTCATAATTTTAATGGCTGTTCTTTTGAAAAAGCTTACAGGTTCAGACATGTCAAGAAAACACAATTTTTTTCATCTTCAAAACTCCCCAAATTTAGACATCCCCTTTTCAGCAAAAGTGGACTGGTCCGGACCTGTCGAAAAAAATAAATTTTGGGCCATTTTATTTTTTCATAATTTTAATGCACTGTTCTTTTGAAAAAGCTTACAGGTTCAGACATGTCAAGAAAACACAATATTTTGATCTTCAAAACTACCCAAATTTAGAGACCCCTTTTCTGTAAAAAGTGGACTGGTCCGGACCTGTCGAAAAAATTAATTTTGGCCAATTTTATTTTTTTCATAATTTTAATGTACTGTTCTTTTGAGAAAGCTTACAGGTTCAGACATGTCAAGAAAACACAATTTTTTGATCTTCAAAACTACCCAAATTTAGACACCCCCTTTTTCTGTAAAAAAGTGGACTGGTCCGGACCTGTCAAAAAAAAATTAATTTTGGCCAATTTTATTTTTTTCATAATTTTAATGTACTGTTCTTTTCAAAAGCTTACAGGTTCAGACATGTCAAGAAAACACAATTTTTGATCTTCAAAACTACCCAAATTTAGACACCCCCTTTTTTGAAAAAAGTGGACTGGTCCGGTCCTGTCAAAAAAATAATAATTTTGGCCAATTTTATTTTTCATAATTTTAATGTACGAGCTTTTGAAAAAACTTACAGGTTCAGACATGTCAAGAAAATACAATTTTTGATCTTCAAAACTACCCAAATTTAGACACCCCTTTTTTTGTGAAAAAGTGGACTGGTCCAGACATGTCAAAAAAAATAAAATTTTTGGCCAATTTTATTTTTTTCATAATTTTGATGTACTGCTTTTGAAAAAGCTTACAGGTTCAGACATGTCAAGAAAACACAATTTTTGATCTTCAAAACTACCCAAATTTAGACAGCCCCTTTTCTGAAAAAGTGGACTGGTCCAGACCTGTTGAAAAAAATAATAATTTTGGGCCATTTCATTTTTTCATAATTTCAATGCCCCGAACTTTTGAGAAAGCTTACAGGTTCAGACCTGTCAAGAAAACACAATTTTTTGATCTTCAAAACTACTAAAAATTTAGACACCCCCTTTTGAAAAAGTGGACTGGTCCGGACCTGTCAAAAAAAAAAAAAAATTTTTGGCCAATTTTTTTTTTTTAATAATTTCAATGCTCTGAACTTTTGAAAAGCTTACAGGTTCAGACATGTCAAGAAAACACAATTTTTTGATCTTCAAAACTACCCAAATTTAGACACCCCTTTTTTTGAAAAAAAGTGGACTGGTCCGGTCCTGTCAAAAAAAAAAAAATTTTGGCCAATTTTATTTTTTCATAATTTTGATGCCCGAGCTTTTGAAAAAGCTTACAGGTTCAGACATGTCAAGAAAACACAATTTTTGATCTTCAAAACTACCCAAATTTAGACACCCCTCTTTTTTGAAAAAGTGGACTGGTCCGTCCTGTCAAAAAAAAAATAATTTTGGCCAATTTTATTTTTTCATAATTTTGATGCCCGAGCTTTTGAAAAAGCTTACAGGTTCAGACATGTCAAGAAACACAATATTTTGATCTTCAAAACTACCCAAATTTAGACACCCCCTTTTCTGTAAAAGTGGACTGGTCCGGACCTGTCGAAAAAATTAAATTTTGGCCAATTTTATTTTTTCATACTTTTAACCCTTTTTTCCATTTATTAATTCAGACAGGTCAAGCCAAACACAATTTTTGATTTTCAAAACAACCCAATTTTAGACTCCCCTCTTTTTTGAAAAAATTTTTTTGGTCAGTCAAACGGGTTTAAATGGCCCTAATATCAACAAAGCAATTTTATTTTTCTCCAGCCCCACCCCACCCTTTTGTTTGCTATAGGTTCACCTATGTCAAGAAATAAATAATAATAATAATAATCAAAAACACATACCGATTTAGATCATCTCCGGATCACTCTTTTCAAAAAACTCCTTTTAATAATGCGATCCAAGTCATTATTTTATTACTATAACATCTGAAAAAAACAGCTCTGCAAATGTCCATGATAGATCTTCTGTGCGCTGACGCAATTTAGCCAGCTTGTTTACTATGAACGGTCCAGATCTGATGAAAAAATACCATTTATGACTATTCATTTTTTCATACGCCTTTTTTTTTTTTTTTTTTTTTTCGACTTGTTCAGCTCCTGTCGCCCCCACTCAGCAATTGAATGGTTTTAGACGGCTTTTTTTTGGAGAAAAAACGACTAGTTTTGAAGATCAAAAATTGTTTTCTTTTCAGGTCCGAACCTATAAGCTTTTCAAAAGAACAATAGATTAAAATTAAGAAAAAATAAAATTGGCTTCAAAATTTAATTTTTTTCGACAGGTTTACCAGTCCACTTTTTTACAAGAAAAGTTGGTGTCTAAATTTGGGTTGTATTGAAGATCAAAATATTGTGTTTTTTCTTGACATGTCTGAACCTGTAAGCTTTCTCAAAAAAAGAACAGTACATTAAAATTATGAAAAAATAAAATTTTTCAATTTAATTTTTTTCAACAGGTCCGGACCAGTCCACATTTCAGCAAAAGGGGATGTCTAAACACCCGTTTATTTAAATTTTATAATGATGTCGGACCCAGTCCGAATGTAGGACCTTTGAGGAATAATTGCAATGTTCGGACCCAGTCCGACAATGGACCACAAAAGATTTAAAATTATTTGAAAAATAAAATTTTTAAAATTAAATTTTTTCGACAGGTCCGACCAGTCCACTTTTAAAAAAAGGGGTGTCTAAATTTGGGTAGTTTTGTTTTTCAAAATTTTGTTTTTTTTTTGACATGTCTGAACCTGTAATCTTTTTTTGATCTTCAAAAGCTCCCAAATTTAGAATTTTTTGAAAAAGTGGATTGTCCTGTCAAAAATAAAATTGTCCAAAATTATTATTTTTTTGACAGGCCGACCAGTCCACTTTTTCAAAAAAGGGGGGTGTCTAAATTTTGGTAGTTCTGAAGATCAAAAAACACAATGTTTTCATCTTCAAAACCCCAACCTTATAAGCTTTCTCAAAAAGAACAGGACTGGTAAAATTATGAAAAAATAAAATTGGGCCAAATTTAATTTTTTTTAGGTCTGACCAGAACACTTTTTTTAGAAAAAGGGGTGTCTAAATTTGGATAGTTTTGAAGATCAAAAAAATTGTGTTTCTTGACAACTCTGAACCTCTAACACTTTTTTTCAAAAAGTGGCATGAAATTATGAAAACATAAAATTGGCCAAAATTTTATTTTTTTCAACAGGTCCGGACCAGTCCACTTTTTTTCAGAAAAGGGGTTGTCTAAATTTGGGAAAGTTTAGAAGATCAAAAAATTGTGTTCTTGACAGGTCTAAACCTTTGAAAAGAACAGTATATTAAAATTATGAAAAAAAATTGGCCAAAATTTACATAAATGTCCACTTTTTTTTGAAAAAGGGGAGTCTAAATTTTGGTAGTTTTGAAGATCAAAAAAATTGTTTTCTTGACAGGTCCCGAACCTATAAGCTTTTCAAAAAGAACAATAGATTAAAATTATGAAAAAAAAATTGACCAAAATTTAATTTTTTTTAACAGGTCTGGACCAGTCCACTTTTACAGAAAAGGTGGTGTCTAAATTTGGGTTGTAAAAAATTAAGATCAAAATATTGTGTTTTCTTGACATGTCTGAACCTGTAATATTTTTCAAAAGCTCGGGCATTTTTGATTATGAAAACATAAAATAGGCCAAAATTATTATTTTTTGACAGGACCAGACCAGTCCACTTTTTTCAAAAAAGAGGGGTGTCTAAATTTGGGTTGTTTTGAAGATCAAAAAATTGTGTTTTCTTGACATGTCTGAACCTGTAAGCTTTCTTCAAAGAACAGTACATTAAAAAAGTATGAAAAAAAAAAATTTTCCAAAATTTAATTTTTTTGTCAGGTCCGGGACCAGTCCACTTTTACAGAAAAGGGGTGTCTAAATTTTTCATAGTTTTGAAGATCAAAAATTGTGTTTTCTTTACATGTCTGAACCTGTAAGCTTTCTGAAAAGAACAGTACATTAAAAGTATGAAAAAAAAAATTTTTCCAAAATTTAATTTTTTCGACAGGTCCCGACCAGTCCACTTTTTTGAAAAAGGGGTGTCTAAATTTGGGTAGTTTTGAAAATCAAAAAATTGTGTTTTCTTGACAGGTCTGAACCTTTAAGCTTTCTCAAAAGTTCATGGCATTGAAATTATGAAAAATGAAATGGCCCAAAATTATTATTTTTTTTCAACAGGTGCGGACCAGTCCACTTTTTTCAGAAAAAGGGCTGTCTAAATTTGGATAGTTTTGAAGATCAAAAATTGTGTTTTCTTGACATGTCTGAACCTGTAATGCTTTCTCAAAAGAACAGTACATTAAAATTATGAAAAAAATAAAATTAGCCAAAATTTTAATTTTTTCAACAGGTCCCGACCACTCCACATTTGCAGAAAAAAGGGATGTCTAAATTTGGGGAGTTTTGAAAATCAAAAATTGTGTTTTCTTGACATGTCTGAACCTGTAAGCTTTTTCAAAAGCTCGGCCATCGAAATTATGAAAAAAAAATAAAATTGGCCAAAATTATTATTTTTTTTGACAGGACCGGACCAGTCCACTTTTTTTTTTTTGAAAGGGGGTGTCTAAATTTTGGTAGTTTTGAAGATCAAAAAATTGTTTTCTTGACAGGTCCGAACCTATAAGCTTTCTCAAAAGAACAATAGATTAAAATTATGAAAAAATAAAATTGGCCAAAAATTTAATTTTTTCGACAGGTCTGGACCAGTCCACTTTTACAGAAAAGTTGGTGTCTAAATTTGGGTTGTATTGAAGATCAAAATATTGTGTTTTCTTGACATGTCTGAACCTGTAAGCTTTCTCAAAAGAACAGTACATTAAAATTATGAAAAAAATAAAATTAGCCAAAATTTAATTTTTTTTTTACAGGTCCGGACCAGTCCACATTTGCAGAAAAAGGGGATGTCTAAATTTGGGAGTTTTGAAGATCAAAAAATTGTGTTTTTTGACACATGTCTGAACCTGTAAGCTTTTTTCAAAAGCTCGGGCATCGAAATTATGAAAAATAAAAAAATTGGCCAAAATTATTTTTTTTTTTGACAGGACCGAAAAGTCCAGTTTTTTCAAAAAAGGGGTGTCTAAATTTTGGTAGTTTTGAAGATCAAAAAAATTGTTTTCTTGACAGGTCCGAACCTATAAGCTTTCTCAAAATTGTTTTTCCAATATTATAAAAAAGAGAACATTCAAAGAGGAGGTTAAATGTCTAAGAGACACAAATGGCAAAATCATAGATGAAGAAAAAAAAAAATAGCAAATATATTAAATGATTAGTTTTTTCACAGATTTTTTACAAAAATTGGACACGGACAACATGTCCCACATGTCCGACCTGTTCCTATCCAGTTTTAAAAAATAACCCAAATTAGCATAACAGAGGCAGAAGTTTTTAAAAAAGGGACTAAATCTTAAAATAAACAAAATATTGTGTTTTTCTTGACATGATGATCCTCCCAATAGTACTCAAAGAAATGAAAAAATAAGTTCTTTAATTTAATTTTAACCAAGATCATGCAACAGTCTCTTTTTGACAGGGGGTGTAAAAATGGACTTTTTTTAAAAAATTGCAAACGACATGTCTGAACCGATCCACAAAAAAAAGGAGAATACTGAACCAGGTAACTAAGACCAAAATAATTTTTTTTTTTCTATTATATGTAAAATTATGGAAACTATAATAAGATCCAAAAATGGAAAATTACCTATATGGTAACAATATCCAAAGACAATGACAGCCAGCATGGTTTTAGAAAAATAGATCATGTCTAAAATAACCTACTTGACAAATTTCGACCTGTGCAACATTTTCAAAAACAACTGCAAAGCATTTTGGTGGTCTATTTAGATTTCCAGAAAGCTTTTGACAAAGTCCCGTCCGAAAGATTAATTCTCAAACTGAACGGGTGTAAATTCAAGGAATTGCATGCACATGGATTAGGGAGTTTAACAGGTCTGAAAACAGAAAGTACTGATTAGAGGAGAAACCTCGAAATGGGTTGAAGGTAACCAGTGGTGTACCACAGGGGATCAGTATTAGGTCCTCTGCTATTCCTAATCTTGACACATTAATGATTTAGATTCTGGTATAGTAAGCAAACCTCGTTAAATTTGGGTCCACTTTTGAAAAATAGGAGGAGTTGCAGACACTTTTGAAGTCAAAGGTCATTCAAAATGATCTATACCACATTCAAAATTGGGCAAAAGCACATGGCAAATGAAGTTTAAAAGATAAATTGTAAAATATTGCATTTTTTCAAAATGTTCATTATCCATATTTTTGGGAGATAGTCTAAATTTGAAGTTTTGGAACTATCAAAAAGACCTTGGAGTTTATGTTGACTTTCTCAAATGAACAGTATCTAACAATGTGGGGAAAAATAAAAAAGGCTAACAAGATGCTTGGATATATTGAAAAGTGTTGAATTTAAATCAAGGTAGTAATGTTAAAACTCAAAAATGCATTTCTTGAAGACCTCACCTAGAATATTGTGTTCAGTTCTGGTCACCTCGTTACAAAAAAATATTGCTGCTCTAGAAAGAGTGCAAAGAAGAGCAAACCAGAATTATCCCGGTTTAAAAAGTGGTGTCTAAATTTGCAGACAGGCTTGAAGAATTGAAAATATTCAGTCTTGAACAAAGAAGACTACGTAATCTTTCAAACATTCAAAATCCTAAAAGGTATAAACAATGTCAAATTAAAATTTTTGACTTGAAAAAGAAAAAAAAAGTCCCAGGGGTCATAAAAAGAGATTAGATAAATTTGGGTTGTTTTGAAGAGAAAAATTGGGAGGCACTTTTTTTGAACCTGAGAATTTCTGAGGGTCTGGAACCAACTCCCCAGTAATGTTGTTGAAAAATAAAATTTTCCATCCTTCAAGAAGCTTTTTGATGAGGATCTGGGACCAGTCCACTTTTAACAACCAAAACGAGCAAGATTTTTCTGAATGGCAAAAATTGTAAACTTTCTTATGTTGAACCTGTTCTTCTTAAAAGAACAATAGATTAAAATTATGAAAAAATAAAATTGGCCAAAATTTAATTTTTTCGACAGGTCTGGACCAGTCCACTTTTACAGAAAAGTTGGTGTCTAAATTTGGGTTGTATTGAAGATCAAAATATTGTGTTTTCTTGACATGTCTGAACCTGTAAGCTTTCTCAAAAGAACAGTACATTAAAATTATGAAAAAATAAAATTAGGCCAAAAATTTTATTTTTTTTCAACAGGTCCGGACCAGTCCACATTTTTCAAAAAAGGGGGTGTCTAAATTTGGGGAGTTTTGAAGATCAAAAATTGTGTTTTCTTGACATGTCTGAACCTGTAAGCTTTCTCAAAAGAACAGTACATTAAAATTATGAAAAAAATAAAATTAGCCAAAATTTAATTTTTTCAACAGGTCCGGACCAGTCCACATTTGCAGAAAAGGGGATGTCTAAATTTGGGTAGTTTTGAAGATCAAAAAATTGTGTTTTCTTGACAGGTCTGAACCTGTAAGCTTTCTCAAAAGTTCGGGCATTGAAATTATGAAAAAATGAAATGGCCCAAAATTATTTTTTTTTTCAACAGGTCCGGACCAGTCCACTTTTTCAGAAAAGGGGCTGTCTAAATTTGGGTAGTTTTGAAGATCAAAAATTGTGTTTTCTTGACATGTCTGAACCTGTAAGCTTTCTCAAAAGAACAGTACATTAAAATTATGAAAAAAATAAAATTAGCCAAAATTTAATTTTTTCGACAGGTCCGGACCAGTCCACTTTTTCAAAAAAGGGGGGTATCTAAATTTTGGTAGTTTTGAAGATCAAAAAATTGTTTTCTTGACAGGTCCGAACCTATAAGCTTTCTCAAAAGAACAATAGATTAAAATTATGAAAAAATAAAATTGGCCAAAATTTAATTTTTTCGACAGGTCTGGACCAGTCCACTTTTACAGAAAAGTTGGTGTCTAAATTTGGGTTGTATTGAAGATCAAAATATTGTGTTTTCTTGACATGTCTGAACCTGTAATCTTTTTCAAAAGCTCGGGCATCGAAATTATGAAAAAATAAAATTGGCCAAAATTATTATTTTTTTGACAGGGCCGGACCAGTCCACTTTTTCAAAAAAGGGGGGTGTCTAAATTTTGGTAGTTCTGAAGATCAAAAAATTGTGTTTTCTTGGCAGGTCCGAACCTGTAAGCTTTCTGAAAAGAACAGTACATTAAAAGTATGAAAAAATAAAATTTTCCAAAATTTAATTTTTTCGACAGGTCCGGACGAGTCCACTTTTACAGAAAAGGGGGTGTCTAAATTTTGGTAGTTTTGAAGATCAAAAAATTGTGTTTTCTTGACAGGTCTGAACCTGTAAGCTTTCTCAAAAGTTCGGGGCATCGAAATTATGAAAAAATAAAATTGGCCAAAATTATTATTTTTTTTTTTGACAGGACCGACCAGTCCACTTTTTTCAAAAAGGGGGTGTCTAAATTTGGGTTGTTTTGAAGATCAAAAATTGTGTTTTCTTGACATGTCTGAACCTGTAAGCTTTTTCAAAAAGTTTGGGCATCAAAATTATGAAAAAATAAAATTGGCCAAAATTATTATTTTTTTTGACAGGACCGGACCAGTCCACTTTTTCAAAAAAGAGGGGTGTCTAAATTTGGGTAGTTTTGAAGATCAAAAAATTGTGTTTTCTTGACATTTCTGAACCTGTAAGCTTTCTGAAAAGAACAGTACATTAAAATTATGAAAAATAAAAATTTTCCAAAATTTAATTTTTTTTCAACAGGTCCTCACCAGTCCACTTTTTACAGAAAAGGTGGTGTCTAAATTTGGGTAGTTTTGAAGATCAAAAATTGTGTTTTCTTGACAGGTCTGAACCTGTAAGCTTTCTCAAAAGTTCGGGGCATGAAATTATGAAAAAAATGAAATGGCCCAAAATTATTATTTTTTTTGACAGGTGCGGACCAGTCCACTTATTCAGAAAAGGGGCTGTCTAAATTTGGGTAGTTTTGAAGATCAAAAATTGTGTTTTCTTGACATGTCTGAACCTGTAAGCTTTCTCAAAAGAACAGTACATTAAAATTATGAAAAAAAATAAAATTAGCCAAAATTTAATTTTTTTTTACAGGTCCGACCAGTCCACTTTTTTCAGAAAAGTTGGTGTCTAAATTTGGGGAGTTTTGAAGATCAAATAATTGTGTTTTCTTGACATGTCTGAACCTGTAAGCTTTTTCAAAAGCTCGCCATTAAAATTATGAAAAAATAAAATTGGCCAAAATTATTATTTTTTTTGACAGGACCGACCAGTCCACTTTTTCAAAAAAAGAGGTGTCTAAATTTGGGTAGTTTTGAAGATCAATAAAATTGTGTTTTCTTGACATGTCTGAACCTGTAAGCTTTTTCAAAAGCTTGGGCATCAAAATTATGAAAAAATAAAATTGGCCAAAATTATTATTTTTTTTGACAGGACCGGACCAGTCCACTTTTTTAAAAAAGAGGGGTGTCTAAATTTTGGTAGTTTTGAAGATCAAAAAATGGTGTTTTCTTGACATTTCTGAACCTGTAAGCTTTCTGAAAAGAACAGTACATTAAAAGTATGAAAAAATAAAATTTTCCAAAATTTAATTTTTTCGACAGGTCCTCACCAGTCCACTTTTACAGAAAAGGGGGTGTCTAAATTTGGGTAGTTTTGAAGATCAAAAAATTGTGTTTTCTTGACAGGTCTGAACCTGTAAGCTTTCTCAAAAGTTCGGGGCATTGAAATTATGAAAAAATGAAATGGCCCAAAATTATTATTTTTTCAACAGGTGCGGACCAGTCCACTTATTCAGAAAAGGGGCTGTCTAAATTTGGGTAGTTTTGAAGATCAAAAAATTGTGTTTTCTTGACATGTCTGAACCTGTAAGCTTTCTCAAAAGAACAGTACATTAAAATTATGAAAAAATAAAATTAGCCAAAATTTAATTTTTTCGACAGGTCCGGACCAGTCCACTTTTACAGAAAAGGGGGTGTCTTAATTTGGGGAGTTTTGAAGATCAAATAATTGTGTTTTCCTGACATGTCTGAACCTGTAAGCTTTTTCAAAAGCTCGGCCATCGAAATTATGAAAAAATAAAATTGGCCAAAATTATTATTTTTTTTTGACAGGACCGGACCAGTCCACTTTTTCAAAAAAGAGGGGTGTCTAAATTTGGGTTGTTTTGAAGATCAAAAAATTGTGTTTTCTTGACATGTCTGAACCTGTAAGCTTTTTCAAAAGCTTGGGCATCAAAATTATGAAAAAATAAAATTGGCCAAAATTATTATTTTTTTTGACAGGACCGGACAAGTCCACTTTTTCAAAAAAGAGGGGTGTCTAAATTTGGGTAGTTTTGAAGATCAAAAAATGGTGTTTTCTTGACATTTCTGAACCTGTAAGCTTTCTGAAAAGAACAGTACATTAAAAGTAAAAAAATAAAATTTTCCAAAATTTAATTTTTTTTTTTGACAGGTCCTCACCAGTCCACTTTTACAGAAAAGGGGTGTCTAAATTTGGGTAGTTTTGAAGATCAAAAATTGTGTTTTCTTGACATGTCTGAACCTGTAAGCTTTTCAAAAGTTCGGGGCATTGAAATTATGAAAAAAAATGAAATTGGCCCAAAATTATTTTTTTTTTTTGACAGGTGCGGACCAGTCCACTTTTTCAGAAAAGGGGGTGTCTAAATTTGGGTAGTTTTGAAGATCAAAAATTGTGTTTTCTTGACATGTCTGAACCTGTAAGCTTTCTCAAAAGAACAGTACATTAAAATTATGAAAAAAATAAAATTAGCCAAAATTTAATTTTTTTTTGACAGGTCCACCAGTCCACTTTTTACAGAAAAGGGGGTGTCTTAATTTGGGGAGTTTTGAAGATCAAATAATTGTGTTTTCCTGACATGTCTGAACCTGTAAGCTTTTTCAAAAGCTCGGCCATCGAAATTATGAAAAAATAAAATTGGCCAAAATTATTTTTTTTTTGACAGGACCGGACCAGTCCACTTTTTCAAAAAAGAGGGGTGTCTAAATTTGGGTTGTTTTGAAGATCAAAAAATTGTGTTTTCTTGACATGTCTGAACCTGTAAGCTTTTTCAAAAGCTTGGGCATCAAAATTATGAAAAAATAAAATTGGCCAAAATTATTTTTTTTTTTTTGACAGGACCGGACAAGTCCACTTTTTCAAAAAAGAGGGGTGTCTAAATTTGGGTAGTTTTGAAGATCAAAAAATGGTGTTTTCTTGACATTTCTGAACCTGTAAGCTTTCTGAAAAGAACAGTACATTAAAAGTATGAAAAAATAAAATTTTCCAAAATTTAATTTTTTTTTTGACAGGTCCGGACCAGTCCACTTTTTACAGAAAAGGGGTGTCTAAATTTGGGTCGTTTTGAAGATCAAAAATTGTGTTTTCTTGACATGTCTGAACCTGTAAGCTTTTTCAAAAGAACAGTACATTAAAATTATGAAAAATAAAATTAGCCAAAATTTAATTTTTTTTTGACAGGTCCGACCAGTCCACTTTTTTTACAAAAAAAAGGGTGTCTTAATTTGGGGAGTTTTGAAGATCAAATAATTGTGTTTTCCTGACATGTCTGAACCTGTAAGCTTTTTCAAAAGCTCGGGCATCGAAATTATGAAAAAATAAAATTGGCCAAAATTATTTTTTTTTTTGACAGGACCGGACCAGTCCACTTTTTTTTTCAAAAAAGAGGGGTGTCTAAATTTGGGTTGTTTTGAAGATCAAAAATTGTGTTTTCTTGACATGTTCTGAACCTGTAAGCTTTTTCAAAAGCTCAGGCATCAAAAATTATGAAAAAAATAAAATTGGGCAAAATTATTATTTTTTTTCCAGGTCCGGACCAGTCCACTTTTTACAGAAAAGGGGGTGTCTAAATTTGGGTCGTTTTGAAGATCAAAAAATTGTGTTTTCTTGACATGTCTGAACCTGTAAGCTTTCTGAAAAAAACAGTACATTAAAAGTATGAAAAAATAAAATTGGCCAAAATTTAATTTTTCGACAGGTCCGGACCAGTCCACTTTTACAGAAAAGGGGGTGTCTAAATTTGGGTAGTTTTGAAGATCAAAATATTGTGTTTCTTGACATGTCTGAACCTGTAAGCTTTCTGAAAAGAACAGTACATTAAAAGTATGAAAAAATAAAATTGGCAAAATTATTATTTTATTTGACAGGACCGGACCAGTCCACTTTTTCAAAAAAGAGGGGTGTCTAAATTTGGGTAGTTTTGAAGATCAAAAATTGTGTTTTCTTGACATGTCTGAACCTGTAAGCTTTTTGAAAAGAACAGTACATTAAAAGTATGAAAAAATAAAATTGGCCAAAATGTAATTTTTTGGACAGGTCAGGACCAGTCCGCTTTTACAGAAAAGAGGGTGTCTAAATTTGGGTAGTTTTGAAGATCAAAATATTGTGTTTTCTTGACATGTCTGAACCTGTAAGCTTTCTCAAAAGTTCGGAGCATTGAAATTATGAAAAAATGAAATGGCCCATGTGGCGGAGTGTCCCGCCCCTATTTATTATTATTTGTATTTTTTGTTTGGGTAAAAGCGCCCGCGTTTTTATTATTATTTAAAAACCCCGTGAGGATGCATGGCTGATCAGCTACTGATTATTTAAATAGCTGACAGTCATGCATCCTTACCAAACGCGTGCAGACTCTGGCCGGGGGATAATAAGATAATTACCAACTAGTTAAATCCCTCGGCCAGAGTATATAAACCAGCAGCACTCTGCACTCGGGGTTGGGGTGTTGGAGTAGAGAGTACGGGGAGCGGAGAGAAGGAATAACATTTAAAAAACAATTGCTAATACGTGCTGGATTATCCAGCACGGCACTTACTTGTTTGTTTATTTATTCGTTTGGCCCTCGTGCCCTTTTGTTTGTATTTTGTTTAAATCTTTTGTTTGTTTATTATTAAATACGCTGAGTGCTTTTGCACCCGGGTTTCACCCGCCCATCCACTGTTTTGGGAGTCAGTTACTTCCTGGTCCGTGACGTCATCCACCACACCACTGCGAGCCAGTCTGTCACATATGGTGTCCCGCGTGGGACAAAACAAACGCCTCAATAGCCGGACCAGGAAAGAAAAGCTCGTTTTTTGTTCGTTTTTTTTTTTTCAAAGTGTTTTTTTTTGTGTTTTTGGGGAAAAAAAAAAAAAAATATGGGAAGAAGCGGACGGAGGAAGCAGCAGCTACAGCAGCGTGGGGCGGGTCGCAGGTCCCACTGTAGCTCAACCATGCTGGACGTCTGCCCCACCTGCTTGAAAGGTGAGGAGGGGTGCTTCGCTGTTGGGAGGTGGGTCACATAGCACCCGACCAACCCCTCTATGGCAGGAGAAAGAGGAGCCAGAGCGTCCAGTGAGGGAGGACCTGCATCCTCCAAAATAGGACGAATGCACTCTCCTCTGAGGGAGTCTGGGACTGGCTGGTGGAGCCGGGAGGGATTATGAGGAAGCCCTCCTGCAGTGATCAACCTCCTGTGGGCAAGAGATGGGGAGCACTGGGAGGCCTGGGAACAGCAACACCACCCAGCATCCCTCCCAGACATCGCAGCCATGGTGCTCAACTACCTGGCTGTGGATATGGGAGAGACCCTGCTGCTGCCATCTCCAGCACCAAAGGGAGAGGAGCCATTGCTACCGTCTCCACCAGCAGAGGGAGAGGAGCCATCGCTACCGTCTCCACCAGCAGAGGGAGAGGAGCCATCGCTACCGTCTCCAGCGCCAGAGGGAGAGGAGCCATCGCTGCCGTCTCCAGCGCCAGAGGGAGAGGAGCCATCGCTGCCGTCTCCAGCGCCAAAGGGAGAGGAGCCATCGCTGCCGTCTCCAGCGCCAGAGGGAGAGGAGCCATCACTGCCGTCTCCAGCGCCAGAGGGAGAGGAGCCATCGCTGCCGTCTCCAGCGCCAGAGGGAGAGGAGCCATCGCTGCCATCTCCAGCGCCAGAGGAGAGGAGCCATCGCTGCCGCCTCCAGCGCCAGAGGGAGAGGAGCCATCGCTGCCGTCTCCAGCGCCAGAGGGAGAGGAGCCATCGCTGCCGCCTCCAGCGCCAGAGGGAGAGGAGCCATCGCTGCCGTCTCCAGCGCCAGAGGGAGAGGAGCCATCGCTGCCGTCTCCAGCGCCAGAGGAGGAGGAGCCCGAACGTCCCACGCCCAGAGTGGGAGGAGCCTAAACGTCCCACGCCTGAGTGGGAGGAGCCCGAACGCCCCACGCCCGAGTGGGAGGAGCCCGAACGTCCCACGCCCGAGTGGGAGGGAGCCCGAACGTCCCACGCCTGAGTGGGAGGGAGCCCAAAACGTCCCACGCCCGAGTGGGAGGAGCCCGAACGTCCCACGCCCGGAGTGGGAGGAGCCCAACGCCCCACGCCTGAAATGGGAGGAGCCCGAACGTCCCCACGCCTGGGGGGGGAGCCCGAATGTCCCACGCCCGAGTGGGGGAGCCCGAACGTCCACAGCCCAAGAGGGGGGAGTCGGTCCACCACAGCCCAAGAGGGAGGAGTCGGTGCATCCACAGCCCAAGAGGGAGGAGTCGTGTGCGTCCACAGCCCAAAGAGGGGGAGTCGGTGCGTCCATAGCCCAAGAGGGGGGAAGTCTGCGCTTCCACAGCCTTAGGACCCAAGCTGCCAGCAGAGGGAGAATGCCTGCTGTCCCCATCTCCGCCAGCAGAGGGCGAATTCCTGCTGGTTCTGCCTCCACCGCCGTGGGAGGACGACGTGTTGCTCCCGCCTCCGCCAGCAGAGGGTGAGTTCCTGCTGGTGCCACTTCCACCCCCCCCAAGGACTATGTTTGCTCCCGCCTCCGCCAGCAGAGAGGGAATATGCCTGCTGGTTCCACTCCCTCGCCACCACCAGCAGAGGGAGCATGCCTGCTGGTTTCCCCACTGCAGCCTAAGGGGAGGAAGCCCTGCGGCCTGGCAGCCTGAAGGGGAGGAAGCCCTGCGGCCTTGGCAGCCTGAAGGGGAGGAAGCCCTGCCGCCTTGGCCGCCTGAAGGGGAGGAAGCCCTGCCGCCTTGGCAGCCTGAAGGGGAGGAAGCCCTGCCGCCTTGGCAGCCTGAAGGGAGGGAAGCCCTGTCTGCAGCCTGAAGGGAGGAAGCCCTTCAAAAGAAGGGGAGGAGCCGCTTGCTGCCTGAAGGGGAGGGAAGCCCTTTCTGCCTTTGGCCCCAGAAGGGAGGAGCCCCTATCTTGGCCGCCAGAAGGGGAGGAGCCCCGCCGCCCCAGCCTGAAGGGAGGGAGGGAGCCACTTTTACAGAAGGGGAGGGTCTGCTGCCTTGGCCGCCAGAAGAGGAGAAGCCCCTGCCGCCTTGGCCGCCAGAAGAGGAGGAGCCCCGCCGCTTTACTGAAAAGGGAGGAGAGGAGCAGGACTACCTCTACCTCCACCACCACCACCATTGGGAGAAGTGGAGCTCCCTGCTGTCGCCTTTTTCAGCCAGGGGCTCCCTCCCGCCGGCATCGCCTCAAGGGTCGCCTGTGTCTCCTTTGCATCTCCTAGGGTTGCTGCCTGTCCCATGCGTCAGCCTCCCGAATTCCGCTGCCGCCGCCTCCCGAGGGGGTCGCTGCCCGTCGCCTCCTGAGTGTCCGCTGTCGCTGCCGTGGCCTCCCGAGGGTCCGCTGCCGTCGCCTCCCGAGGGTCCGCTGCCGTCGCCTCCCGAGGGTCCGCTGCCGTCGCCTCCCGAGGGTCCGCTGCCGCTGCCGTCGCCTCCCGAGGGTCCGCTGCCGTCGCCTGGGGTCGCCAGGGATCCGGCTTCGCCTGGGGTCGCCACACTATGGCCGGAGCCCCACGGAGGGGAACTGCCGGCCATCAAGAAAGGGGGGGAGGTCAGGAGACCAGCTCCCCCAGCCGCACTTTCGCGGCAGGAGTTTGGGTGGTCAGAGCCCCACGGAGGGGAACTGCTGGCCATGAAGAGGAGGGGAAGGTCAGGAGACCAGCTCCCCCAGCCGCACTTTTCGCGGCAGGAGAGAGTGTGGAGGGAGCCCCGGAAGAGGGAGCTGCCGGCCACGAAAAATTGGGGGGTGCCGGAGATTCCACCATGGCCACCCCCCAGAAGCAACTTGCTTCCCCCTCTTCCGGGACTTTAAGACTGAGGGGGGAGGTGGCCGTTGGCCATGTGTGCTGCGCACAAGGGGGGGCATGTGTGGCGGAGTGTCCCGCCCCTATTTATTATTATTTGTATTTTTGTTTGCGGCGCGGGTAAAAGCGCCCGCCTTTTTATTATTATTTAAAACCCCGTGAGGATGCATGGCTGATCAGCTACTGATTATTTAAATAGCTGAAAGTCATGCATCCTTACCAAACGCTGCAGACTCTGGCGGGGGATAATAAGATAATTACCAACAAGTTAAATCCCCTCGGCCAGAGTATAAAACCAGCAGCACTCTGCACTCGGGGTTGGGGTGTTGGAGTAGAGAGTACGGGGAGCGGAGAGAAGGAATAACATTTAAAAAAACAATTGCTAATACGTGCTGGATTATCCAGCACGGCACTTACTTGTTTGTTTATTTATTCGTTTGGCCCTCGTGCCCTTTTGTTTGTATTTTGTTTAAATCTTTTGTTTGTTTATTATTAAATACGCTGAGTGCTTTTGCACTCGGTTTCACCCGCCCATCCACTGTTTTGGAGTCAGTTACTTCCTGGTCCATGACGTCATCCACCACACCACTGCGAGCCAGTCTGTCACAGCCCAAAATTATTATTTTTTTCAACAGGTCTGGACCAGTCCACTTTTTCAGAAAAGGGGAGTGTTTAAATTTTGGTAGTTTTGAAGATCAAAAAATTGTTTTTTCTTGACAGGTCTGAACCTGTAAGCTTTCTCAAAAGTTTGGGGCATTGATATTATGAAAAAATGAAATGGCCCAAAATTATTATTTTTTTCAACAGGTCCGGACCTGTCCACTTTTTCAGAAAAGGGGCTGTCTAAATTTGGGTAGTTTTGAAGATCAAAAATTGTGTTTTCTTGACATGTCTGAACCTGTAAGCTTTCTCAAAAGAACAGTACATTAAAAGTATGAAAAAAATAAAATTGGCCAAAATTTAATTTTTCGACAGGTCCGGACCAGTCCACTTTTTACAGAAAAGGGGGTCTCTAAATTTGGGTAGTTTTCAAGATCAAAATATTGTGTTTTCTTGATATGTCTGAACCTGTAAGCTTTTTCAAAAGCTGGGGAATCGAAATTATGAAAAAATAAAATTGGCCAAAATTATTATTTTTTTTGACAGGACCGGACCAGTCCACTTTTTTCAAAAAAGGGGTGTCTAAATTTTGGTAGTTCTGAAGATCAAAAATGGTGTTTTCTTGACATTTCTGAACCTGTAAGCTTTCTGAAAAGAACAGTACATTAAAGTATGAAAAAATAAAATTTTCCAAAATTTAATTTTTTTTTACAGGTCCGGACCAGACCACTTTTACAGAAAAGGGGTGTCTAAATTTGGGTAGTTTTGAAGATCAAAAATTGTGTTTTCTTGACAGGTCTGAACCTGTAAGCTTTCTCAAAATTTCGGGGCATTGAAATTATGAAAAAAAATAATGGCCCAAAATTATTATTTTTTCACAGGACCAGACCAGTCCATTTTTTCAAAAAAGGGGTGTCTAAATTTGGGTAGTTTTGAAGATCAAAAAATTGTGTTTTCTTGACATGTCTGAACCTGTAAGCTTTCTCAAAAGAACAGTACATTAAAATTATGAAAAAATAAAATTAGCCAAAATTTTATTTTTTCGACAGGTCCGGACCAGTCCACATTTGCAGAAAAGGGGATGTCTTAATTTGGGCAGTTTTGAAGATCAAAAAATTGTGTTTTCTTGACATGTCTGAACCTGTAAGCTTTTTCAAAAGCTCGGCCATCGAAATTATGAAAAAATAAAATTGGCCAAAATTATTATTTTTTTGACAGGGCCGGACCAGTCCACTTTTTCAAAAAAGGGGGGTGTCTAAATTTGGGTAGTTTTGAAGATCAAAAAATTGTGTTTTCTTGACATTTCTGAACCTGTAAGCTTTCTGAAAAGAACAGTACATTAAAAGTATGAAAAAATAAAATTTTCCAAAATTTAATTTTTTTTGACAGGTCCGGACCAGTCCACTTTTTACAGAAAAGGGAGTGTCTAAATTTGGGTAGTTTTGAAGATCAAAAAATTGTGTTTTCTTGACAGGTCTGAACCTGTAAGCTTTCTCAAAAGTTCGGGGCATTGAAATTATGAAAAATGAAATGGCCCAAAAATTATTATTTTTTTTCAACAGGTCCGGACCAGTCCACTTTTTTTCAGAAAAGCTGTCTAAATTTGGGTAGTTTTGAAGATCAAAAAATTGTGTTTTCTTGACATGTCTGAACCTGTAAGCTTTCTCAAAAGTTCGGGGCATTGAAATTATGAAAAAATGAAATGGCCCAAAATTATTATTGTTTTCAACAGGTGCGGACCAGTCCATTTTTTCAGAAAAGGGGCTGTCTAAATTTGGGTTGTTTTGAAGATCAAAAAATTGTGTTTTCTTGACATGTGTGAACCTGTAAGCTTTTTCAAAAGCTTGCGCATCAAAATTATGAAAAAATAAAATTGGCTAAAATTATTATTTTTTTTGAAAGGACCGGACCAGTCCACTTTTTCAAAAAAGAGGTGTGTCTAAATTTGGGTAGTTTTGAAGATCAAAAATGGTGTTTTCTTGACATTTCTGAACCTGTAAGCTTTCTGAAAAGAACAGTACATTAAAAGTATGAAAAAATAAAATTTTCCAAAATTTAATTTTTTCGACAGGTCCGGACCAGTCCACTTTTACAGAAAAGGGGTGTCTAAATTTGGGTAGTTTTGAAGATCAAAAAATTGTGTTTTCTTGACAGGTCTGAACCTGTAAGCTTTCTCAAAAGTTCGGGGCATTGAAATTATGAAAAAATGAAATGGCCCAAAATTATTATTTTATTCAACAGGTGCGGACCAGTCCACTTTTTCAGAAAAGGGGCTGTCTAAATTTGGGTAGTTTTGAAGATCAATAAATTGTGTTTTCTTGACATGTCTGAACCTGTAAGCTTTCTGAAAAGATCAGTACATTAAAAGTATGAAAAAATAAAATTGGCCAAAATTTAATTTTTTCGACAGGTCCGGACCAGTCCACTTTTACAGAAAAGGGGGTGTCTAAATTTGGGTAGTTTTGAAGATCAAAATATTGTGTTTCTTGACATGTCTGAACCTGTAAGCTTTTTCAAAAGCTCAGGCATCAAAATTATGAAAAAATAAAATTGGCAAAATTATTATTTTATTTGACAGGACCGGACCAGTCCACTTTTTCAAAAAAGAGGGGTGTCTAAAATTTGGGTAGTTTTGAAGATCAAAAATTGTGTTTTCTTGACATGTCTGAACCTGTACGCTTTCTGAAAAGAACAGTACATTAAAAGTATGAAAAAATAAAATTGGCCAAAATGTAATTTTTTGGACAGGTCAGGACCAGTCCGCTTTTACAGAAAAGGGGGTGTCTAAATTTGGGTAGTTTTGAAGATCAAAATATTGTGTTTTCTTGACATTTCTGAACCTGTAAGCTTTCTGAAAAGAACAGTACATTAAAAGTATGAAAAAATAAAATTTTCCAAAATTTAATTTTTTTTTTGACAGGTCCGACCAGTCCACTTTTACAGAAAAGGGAGTGTCTAAATTTGGGTAGTTTGAAGATCAAAAATTGTGTTTTCTTGACAGGTCTGAACCTGTAAGCTTTCTCAAAAGTTCGGGGCATTGAAATTTTGAAAAAATGAAATGGCCCAAAATTATTATTTTTTTCAACAGGTCCGGACCAGTCCACTTTTACAGAAAAGCGGCTGTCTAAATTTGGGTAGTTTTGAAGATCAAAAAATTGTGTTTTCTTGACATGTCTGAACCTGTAAGCTTTCTCAAAAGTTCGGGGCATTGAAATTATGAAAAAATGAAATGGCCCAAAATTATTATTGTTTTCAACAGGTGCGGACCAGTCCATTTTTTCAGAAAAGGGGCTGTCTAAATTTGGGTTGTTTTGAAGATCAAAAAATTGTGTTTTCTTGACATGTGTGAACCTGTAAGCTTTTTCAAAAGCTTGCGCATCAAAATTATGAAAAAATAAAATTGGCTAAAATTATTTTTTTTTTTGAAAGGACCGGACCAGTCCACTTTTTCAAAAAAGAGGTGTGTCTAAATTTGGGTAGTTTTGAAGATCAAAAATGGTGTTTTCTTGACATTTCTGAACCTGTAAGCTTTCTGAAAAGAACAGTACATTAAAAATTATGAAAAAATAAAATTTTCCAAAATTTAATTTTTTTGACAGGTCCGGACCAGTCCACTTTTACAGAAAAGGGGGTGTCTAAATTTGGGTAGTTTTGAAGATCAAAAAATTGTGTTTTCTTGACAGGTCTGAACCTGTAAGCTTTCTCAAAAGTTCGGGGCATTGAAATTATGAAAAAATGAAATGGCCCAAAATTATTATTTTTTTCAACAGGTGCGGACCAGTCCACTTTTTCAGAAAAGGGGCTGTCTAAATTTGGGTAGTTTTGAAGATCAATAAATTGTGTTTTCTTGACATGTCTGAACCTGTAAGCTTTCTGAAAAGAACAGTACATTAAAAGTATGAAAAAATAAAATTGGCCAAAATTTAATTTTTTCGACAGGTCCGGACCAGTCCACTTTTACAGAAAAGGGGGGTGTCTAAATTTGGGTAGTTTTGAAGATCAAAATATTGTGTTTCTTGACATGTCTGAACCTGTAAGCTTTTTCAAAAGCTCAGGCATCAAAATTATGAAAAAAATAAAATTGGCAAAATTATTATTTTTTTTGACAGGACCGGACCAGTCCACTTTTTCAAAAAAGAGGGGTGTCTAAAATTTGGGTAGTTTTGAAGATCAAAAATTGTGTTTTCTTGACATGTCTGAACCTGTACGCTTTCTGAAAAGAACAGTACATTAAAAGTATGAAAAAATAAAATTGGCCAAAATGTAATTTTTTGGACAGGTCAGGACCAGTCCGCTTTTACAGAAAAGGGGTGTCTAAATTTGGGTAGTTTTGAAGATCAAAATATTGTGTTTTCTTGACATGTCTGAACCTGTAAGCTTTCTCAAAAGTTCGAGCATTGAAATTATGAAAAAAATGAAATGGCCCAAAATTATTATTTTTTTCAACAGGTCTGGACCAGTCCACTTTTTCAGAAAAGGAGTGTTTAAATTTTGGTAGTTTTGAAGATCAAAAAATTGTGTTTTCTTGACAGGTCTGAACCTGTAAGCTTTCTCAAAAGTTCGGGGCATTGAAATTATGAAAAAATGAAATGGCCCAAAATTATTATTTTTTTCAACAGGTCCGGACCAGTCCACTTTTTCAGAAAAGGGGCTGTCTAAATTTGGGTAGTTTTGAAGATCAAAAAATTGTGTTTTCTTGACATGTCTGAACCTGTAAGCTTTCTCAAAAGTTCAGGGCATTGAAATTATGAAAAAATGAAATGGCCCAAAATTATTATTTTTTTTCAACAGGTCGGACCAGTCCATTTTTTTTCAGAAAAGGGGCTGTCTAAATTTGGGTTGTTTTGAAGATCAAAAAATTGTGTTTTCTTGACATGTCTGAACCTGTAAGCTTTTTCAAAAAGCTTTATGATCAAAAATTATGAAAAAATAAAATTGGCCAAAATTATTTTTTTTTTTTGAAAGGACCGGACCAGTCCACTTTTTTCAAAAAAGGGTGTGTCTAAATTTGGGTAGTTTTGAAGATCAAAAATGGTGTTTTCTTGACATTTCTGAACCTGTAAGCTTTCTGAAAAAGAACAGTACATTAAAAGTATGAAAAAAAATAAAATTTTCCAAAATTTAATTTTTTTTTTGACAGGTCCGGACCAGTCCACTTTTTTCAGAAAAAGGGGTGTCTAAATTTGGGTAGTTTTGAAGATCAAAAATTGTGTTTTCTTGACAGGTCTGAACCTGTAAGCTTTCTCAAAAGTTCGGGGCATTGAAATTATGAAAAAAAAAAAAAATGGCCCAAAATTATTATTTTTTCAACAGGTCGGACCAGTCCACTTTTTTTTTTTCAGAAAAGGGGGTGTCTAAATTTGGGTAGTTTTGAAGATCAAAAATTGTGTTTTCTTGACATGTCTGAACCTGTAAGCTTTCTCAAAAGATCAGTACATTAAAAGTATGAAAAAAAAAAATTGGCCAAAATTTAATTTTTTTGACAGGTCCGGACCAGTCCACTTTTTTTTTGCAGAAAAGGGGTGTCTAAATTTGGGTAGTTTTGAAGATCAAAAAATTGTGTTTTTTTGACATGTCTGAACCTGTAAGCTTTTTTCAAAAGCTCAGGCATTAAATTATGAAAAAATAAAATTGGCAAAATTATTATTTTATTTTGACAGGTCGGACCAGTCCACTTTTTTCAAAAAAAAGAGGTGTCTAAAATTTGGGTAGTTTTGAAGATCAAAAATTGTGTTTTCTTGACATGTCTGAACCTGTAAGCTTTCTCAAAAGAACAGTACATTAAAAGTATGAAAAAAATAAAATTGGCCAAAATTTAATTTTTTTGACAGGTCAGGACCAGTCCACTTTTTTACAGAAAAGGGGGGTGTCTAAATTTGGGTAGTTTTGAAGATCAAAATATTGTGTTTTCTTGACATGTCTGAACCTGTAAGCTTTCTCAAAAGTTCGGACATTGAAATTATGAAAAAATGAAATGGCCCAAAATTATTATTTTTTTCGACAGGTCTGGACCAGTCCACTTTTTCAGAAAAGGGGGTGTCTAAATTTTGGTAGTTTTGAAGATCAAAAATTGTTTTTTCTTGACAGGTCTGAACCTGTAAGCTTTCTGAAAAGAACAGTACATTAAAAGATTGAAAAAATAAAATTGGCCAAAATTTAATTTTTTTTTTTGACAGGTCCGACCAGTCCACTTTTTTACAGAAAAGGGGGTCTCTAAATTTGGGTAGTTCTGAAGATCAAAATATTGTGTTTTCTTCACATCTCTGAACCTGTAAGCTTTCTCAAAAGTTCGGGGCATTGAAATTATGAAAAAATAAAATTGCCCAAAATTATTATTTTTTTTGACAGGACCGGACCAGTCCACTTTTTCAAAAAAGGGGGTGTCTAAATTTGGGTAGTTTTGAAGATCAAAAAATTGTGTTTTCTTGACATGTCTGAACCTGTAAGCTTTCTCAAAAGAACAGGGCATTGAAAATTATGAAAAAAAATAAAATGGCCCAAAATTATTATTTTTTCAACAGGTCCGACCCAGTCCACTTTTTCAGAAAAGGGGGTGTCTAAATTTGGGTAGTTTTGAAGATCAAAAAATTGTGTTTTCTTGACAGGTCTGAACCTGTAAGCTTTCTCAAAAGTTCGGGGCATTGAAATTATGAAAAAATGAAATGGCCCAAAATTATTATTTTTTTCAACAGGTCGGACCAGTCCACTTTTTTCAGAAAAGGGGGTGTCTAAATTTTGGTAGTTCTGAAAATCAAAAATTGTGTTTTCTTGACAGGTCTGAACCTGTAAGCTTTTTCAAAAGTTCAGGGCATTGAAATTATGAAAAAAATAAAATTGGCCAAAATTTATTATTTTTTTGACAGGACCGGACCAGTCCACTTTTTCAAAAAAGGGTCTAAATTTGGGTAGTTTTGAAGATCAAAAAATTGTGTTTTCTTGACATTCTGAACCTGTAAGCTTTCTGAAAAGAACAGTACATTAAAAAAGTATGAAAAAATGAAATTGGCCAAAATTATTTTTTTTCGACAGGTCCGGACCAGTCCACTTTTTTCAGAAAAGGGGGTGTCTAAATTTGGGTAGTTTTGAAGATCAAAAATTGTGTTTTCTTGACATGTCTGAACCTGTAAGCTTTCTCAAAAGAACAGTACATTAAAATTATGAAAAAATAAAATTAGCCAAAATTTAATTTTTTTTGACAGGTCGGACCAGTCCACATTTTTTCAAAAAGGGGATGTCTAAATTTGGGTAGTTTGAAGATCAAAAAATTGTGTTTTCTTGACATGTCTGAACCTGTAAGCTTTTCTCAAAAGAACAGTACATTAAAATTATGAAAAAAAAAATTGGCCAAAATTATTATTTTTTTTGACAGGTCCGGACCAGTCCACTTTTTACAGAAAAGGGGTAAATTTGGGTAGTTTTGAAGATCAAAAAATTGTGTTTTCTTGACATTTCTGAACCTGTAAGCTTTCTCAAAAGAACAGGGGCATTAAAAATGAAAAAAATAAAATTGGCCAAAATTATTTTTTTTTTTTTTTTTGACAGGACTCGGACCAGTCCACTTTTTCAAAAAAGGGTCTAAAATTTGGTAGTTCTGAAGATCAAAAAATTGTGTTTCTTGACAGGTCTGAACCTGTAAGCTTTCTCAAAAGTCTGAAAAAATGTAAAATTTTTTTTTTTGAAAGGTCCCGGGTCCACTTTTTTACAAAAAGGGTATGAAAAAAAATTGGGTAGTTTTGAAGATCAAAAATTGTTTTTTTGTCTGAACCTGTAAGCTTTTCTCAAAAGAACAGTACATTTTTTTTTTGGCCAAAATTAACAGGTCCGACCAGTCCACTTTTTCAGAAAAGGGGTGTCTAAATTTTTAGTAGTTTGAAGATCAAAATATTGTGTTTTCTTGACATGTCTGAACCTGTAAGCTTTCTCAAAAGAACAGAGCATTGAAATTATGAAAAAAAAATTGCCCAAAATTATTATTTTTTCAACAGGTCCGGACCAGTCCACTTTTTTCAGAAAAAGGGGTGTCTAAATTTGGGTAGTTTTGAAGATCAAAAATTGTGTTTTCTTGACATGGTCTGAACCTGTAAGCTTTCTCAAAAGTTCGGGCATTGAAATTATGAAAAAAAAATAAAATGGCCAAAATTATTATTTTTTTTGACAGGTCCGGACCAGTCCACTTTTTTCAGAAAAAGGGGGTGTCTAAATTTGGGTAGTTTTGAAGATCAAAAAATTGTGTTTTCTTGACATGTCTGAACCTGTAAGCTTTTTCAAAAGAACAGGGCATTAAAATTATGAAAAAAATAAAATTGGCCAAAAATTTAATTTTTTTTTTTGACAGGTCCGGACCAGTCCACTTTTTTCAAAAAGGGGTGTCTAAATTTGGGTAGTTTTGAAGATCAAAATATTGTGTTTTCTTGACATGTCTGAACCTGTAAGCTTTCTCAAAAGTTCGGGGCATTGAAATTATGAAAAAATGAAATGGCCCAAAATTATTATTTTTTTCAACAGGTCTGGACCAGTCCACTTTTTCAGAAAAGGGGGGTGTCTAAATTTGGGTAGTTTTGAAGATCAAAAAATTGTGTTTTCTTGACATGTCTGAACCTGTAAGCTTTCTCAAAAGAACAGTACATTAAAATTATGAAAAAAAAATTGGCCAAAAAAACAGGACCGGACCAGTCCACTTTTTTCAAAAAGGGGTGTCTAAATTTGGGTAGTTTTGAAGATCAAAATATTGTGTTTCTTGACATGTCTGAACCTGTAAGCTTTCTCAAAAGTTCGGGGCATTGAAATTATGAAAAAATGAAATGGCCCAAAATTATTATTTTTTTTCAACAGGTCCGGACCAGTCCACTTTTTCAGAAAAGGGGCTGTCTAAATTTGGGTAGTTTTGAAGATCAAAAAATTGTGTTTTCTTGACATGTCTGAACCTGTAAGCTTTCTCAAAAGAACAGTACATTAAAATTATGAAAAAATAAAATTGGCCAAAATGTAATTTTTTGACAGGTCCGGACCAGTCCACTTTTACAGAAAAGAGGGTGTCTAAATTTGGGTAGTTTTGAAGATCAAAATATTGTGTTTTCTTGACATGTCTGAACCTGTAAGCTTTCTCAAAAGTTCGGAGCATTGAAATTATGAAAAAATGAAAATTGGCCAAAATTATTATTTTTTTTCAACAGGTCCAACCAGTCCACTTTTTCAGAAAAAAGGGTTTTAAATTTTAGTAGTTTTGAAGATCAAAAATTGTGTTTTCTTGACAGTCTGAACCTGTAAGCTTTCTCAAAAGAACAGGGCATTTTATGAAAAATAAATGGCCCAAATTATTATTTTTTTCAACAGGTCTGGACCAGTCCACTTTTTTTTCAGAAAAGGGGGTGTCTAAATTTTGGTAGTTTTGAAGATCAAAATATTGTGTTTTCTTGACCTGTCTGAACCTGTAAGCTTTTTTTCAAAAGCTCGGGCATCAAATTATGAAAAAAATAAAATTGGCCAAAATTATTATTTTTTTTGACAGGACCGGACCAGTCCACTTTTTTCAAAAAAGGGTGTCTAAATTTTGGTTGTTGAAGATCAAAAAATTGTGTTTTCTTGACATTTCTGAACCTGTCCAGTACATTAAAAGTTGAAAAAAAAAAATTTTCCAAAATTTAATTTTTTTCGACAGGTCCGGACCAGTCCACTTTTTCAGAAAAGGGGGTGTCTAAATTTGGGTAGTTTTGAAGATCAAAAAATTGTGTTTTCTTGACATTCTGAACCTGTAAGCTTTCTCAAAAGAACAGGGCATTGAAATTATGAAAAAAAAAATTTTCCAAAATTAATTTTTTTCAACAGGTCCGGACCAGTCCACTTTTTCAGAAAAGGGGGGTCTCTAAATTTGGGTAGTTTTGAAGATCAAAAAATTGTGTTTTCTTGACATGTCTGAACCTGTAAGCTTTCTCAAAAGAACAGTACATTAAAATTATGAAAAAAATAAAATTTTCCAAAATTTAATTTTTTTCACAGGTCCGGACCAGTCCACTTTTTTCAGAAAAAGGGGGTGTCTAAATTTGGGTAGTTTTGAAGATCAAAAATTGTGTTTTCTTGACATGTCTGAACCTGTAAGCTTTCTCAAAAGAACTTTAAAATTATGAAAAAATAAAATTGGCCAAAATTATTTTTTTTTTTGACAGGACCGAACCAGTCCACTTTTTCAAAAAAAAAATGGGGTGTCTAAATTTGGGTAGTTTTGAAGATCAAAAAATTGTGTTTTCTTGACATGTCTGAACCTGTAAGCTTTTTCAAAAGCTCAGGCATCAAAATTATGAAAAAATAAAATTGGCCAAAATTATTTTTTTTTTGACAGGACCGGACCAGTCCACTTTTTCAGAAAAGGGGGGTGTCTAAATTTTGGTAGTTTTGAAGATCAAAAATTGTGTTTTCTTGACAGGTCTGAACCTGTAAGCTTTCTCAAAGTTCAGGGCATTGAAATTATGAAAAAAATGAAATGGGCCAAAATTATTATTTTTTTTTTTGACAGGTCCGGACCAGTCCACTTTTTTCAAAAAGGGGGTGTCTAAATTTTGGTAGTTTGAAGATCAAAAAATTGTGTTTTCTTGACATGTCTGAACCTGTAAGCTTTCTCAAAAGAACAGTACATTAAAATTATGAAAAAAAATAAAATTGGCCAAAATTTAATTTTTTCGACAGGTCCGGACCAGTCCACTTTTACAGAAAAGGGGGTGTCTAAATTTGGGTAGTTTTGAAGATCAAAATATTGTGTTTTCTTGACATCTCTGAACCTGTAAGCTTTTCAAAAGCTCAGGCATTAAAATTATGAAAAAATAAAATTGGCCAAAATTATTATTTTTTTTGACAGGACGGACCAGTCCACTTTTTTTTTTAAAAGGGGGTGTCTTAATTTTTTGTTGTTTCTGAAGATCAAAAATTGTGTTTTTTCTTGACATTTCTGAACCTGTAAGCTTTCTGAAAAGAACAGTACATTAAAATATGAAAAAATAAAATTTTTCAAAATTTAATTTTTTTTGACAGGTCGGACCAGTCCACTTTTACAGAAAAGGGGTGTCTAAATTTGGGTAGTTTTGAAGATCAAAAAATTGTGTTTTCTTGACATTTCTGAACCTGTAAGCTTTCTGAAAAGAACAGTACATTAAAAGTATGAAAAAATAAAATTTTCCAAAATTTAATTTTTTCGACAGGTCCGGACCAGTCCACTTTTACAGAAAAGGGGGTGTCTAAATTTGGGTAGTTTTGAAGATCAAAAAATTGTGTTTTCTTGACATGTCTGAACCTGTAAGCTTTCTCAAAAGAACAGTACATTAAAAGTATGAAAAAAATAAAATTTTCCAAAATTTAATTTTTTTGACAGGTCCGGACCAGTCCACTTTTCAGAAAAGGGGTGTCTAAATTTGGGGAGTTTTGAAGATCAAAAAATTGTGTTTTCTTGACATGTCTGAACCTGTAAGCTTTTTCAAAAGCTCGGGCATCAAAATTATGAAAAAATAAAATTGGCCAAAATTATTATTTTTTTGACAGGACCGGAATAGTCCACTTTTTCAAAAAAGATGGGTGTCTAAATTTGGGTTGTTTTGAAGATCAAAAAATTGTGTTTTCTTGACATGTCTGAACCTGTAAGCTTTTTCAAAAGCTCGGGCATCAAAATTATGAAAAAATAAAATTGGCCAAAATTATTATTTTTTTCAACAGGCCCGGACCAGTCCACTTTTTCAGAAAAGGGGGTGTCTAAATTTTGGTAGTTCTGAAGATCAAAATATTGTGTTTTCTTGACCTCTGAACCTGTAAGCTTTTTCAAAAGCTCAGGCATTAAAATTATGAAAAAATAAAATTGGCCAAAATTATTTTTTTCGACAGGACCGGACCAGTCCACTTTTTCAAAAAGGGGTGTCTAAATTTGGGTAGTTTTGAAGATCAAAAATTGTGTTTTCTTGACATGTCTGAACCTGTAAGCTTTCTCAAAAGAACAGTACATTAAAATTATGAAAAAAATAAAATTGGCCAAAATTTAATTTTTTTTGACAGGTCCGACCAGTCCACTTTTTCAGAAAAGGGGATGTCTAAATTTGGGTAGTTTTGAAGATCAAAAAATTGTGTTTTCTTGACATGTCTGAACCTGTAAGCTTTTTTCAAAAGCTTCGGGCATCAAAATTATGAAAAAATAAAATTGGCCAAAATTATTATTTTTTTGACAGGACGGACCAGTCCACTTTTTCAAAAAAGGGTGTCTAAATTTTGGTAGTTCTGAAGATCAAAAAATTGTGTTTTCTTGACAGGTCTGAACCTGTAAGCTTTCTCAAAAGTTCGAGGCATTGAAATTATGAAAAAATGAAATGGCCCAAAATTATTTTTTTTTTCAACAGGTCCGGACCTGTCCACTTTTTTTCAGAAAAGGGGCTGTCTAAATTTGGGTAGTTTTGAAGATCAAAAAATTGTGTTTTCTTGACATGTCTGAACCTGTAAGCTTTCTCAAAAGAACAGTACATTAAAAGTATGAAAAAAAATAAAATTGGCCAAAATGTAATTTTTTTCGACAGGTCCGACCAGTCCACTTTTACAGAAAAGGGGTTTCTAAATTTGGGTAGTTCTGAAGATCAAAATATTGTGTTTTCTTGACATGTCTGAACCTGTAGGCTTTTTCAAAAGCAGTGGGCATCGAAATTATGAAAAAATAAAATTGGCCAAAATTATTATTTTTTTGACAGGACGGACCAGTCCACTTTTTCAAAAAGGGGGGTGTCTAAATTTTGGTTGTTGTGAAGATCAAAAATTGTGTTTTTTCTTGACAGGTCTGAACCTGTAAGCTTTCTCAAAAGTTCAGGCATTGAAATTATGAAAAAAAACTAAAATGGCCCAAAATTATTATTTTTTTCAACAGGTCCGGACCAGTCCACTTTTTCAGAAAAGGGGGGTGTCTAAATTTTGGTAGTTCTGAAAATCAAAATATTGTGTTTTCTTGACCTCTCTGAACCTGTAAGCTTTTTCAAAAGCTCGGGCATCGAAATTATGAAAAAATAAAATTGGCCAAAATTATTATTTTTTTGACAGGACCGGACCAGTCCACTTTTTCAGAAAAGGGGCTGTCTAAATTTGGGTAGTTTTGAAGATCAAAAAATTTTGTTTTCTTGACATTTCTGAACCTGTAAGCTTTCTGAAAAGAACAGTACATTAAAAGTATGAAAAAATAAAATTGGCCAAAATGTAATTTTTTTGACAGGTCCGGACCAGTCCACTTTTACAGAAAAGGGGGTGTCTAAATTTGGGTAGTTTTGAAGATCAAAATATTGTGTTTTCTTGACATGTCTGAACCTGTAAGCTTTTTCAAAAAGCTTCAGGGCATCAAAATTATGAAAAAATAAAATTGGCCAAAATTATTATTTTTTTTGACAGGACCGGACCAGTCCACTTTTTCAAAAAAGGGGGGTGTCTAAATTTTGGTAGTTCTGAAGATCAAAAAATTGTGTTTTCTTGACATGTCTGAACCTGTAAGCTTTCTCAAAAAAAGAACAGTACATTAAAATTATGAAAAAATAAAATTTTCCAAAATTTAATTTTTTCGACAGGTCCGGACCAGTCCACTTTTACAGAAAAGGGGATGTCTAAATTTGGGTAGTTTTGAAGATCAAAAATTGTGTTTTCTTGACATGTCTGAACCTGTAAGCTTTCTCAAAAGAACAGTACATTAAAATTATGAAAAAATAAAATTAGCCAAAATTTAATTTTTTTTAGACAGGTCCGGACCAGTCCACATTTTTCAGAAAAAAGGGATGTCTAAATTTGGGGAGTTTTGAAGATCAAAAATTGTGTTTTCTTGACATGTCTGAACCTGTAAGCTTTTTCAAAAGCTCGGGCATCCAAATTATGAAAAAAATAAAATTGGCCAAAATTATTATTTTTTTTGACAGGTCCGGACCAGTCCACTTTTTCAGAAAAGGGGGTGTCTAAATTTGGGTAGTTTTGAAGATCAAAATATTGTGTTTCTTGACATGTCTGAACCTGTAAGCTTTTTCAAAAAAACAGGGCATCAAAATTATGAAAAAAAATAAAATTGGCCAAAATTTTTTTTTTTTGACAGGACCGGACCAGTCCACTTTTTCAAAAAAGGGGGGTGTCTAAATTTTGGTAGTTCTGAAGATCAAAAAATTGTGTTTTCTTGACAGGTCTGAACCTGTAAGCTTTCTCAAAAGTTCGGGGCATTGAAATTAAGAAAAAATGAAATGGCCCAAAATTATTATTTTTTTCAACAGGTCCGGACCAGTCCACTTTTTCAGAAAAGGGTCTGTCTAAATTTGGGTAGTTTTGAAGATCAAAAAATTGTGTTTTCTTGACATGTCTGAACCTGTAAGCTTTCTCAAAAGAACAGTACATTAAAATTATGAAAAAATAAAATTGGCCAAAATTATTATTTTTTTTGACAGGACCGGACCAGTCCACTTTTACAGAAAAGGGGGTGTCTAAATTTGGGTAGTTTTGAAGATCAAAATATTGTGTTTCTTGACATGTCTGAACCTGTAAGCTTTCTCAAAAGTTCGTACATTAAAAATTATGAAAAAAATGAAATTGGCCCAAAATTATTTTTTTTCAACAGGTCCGGACCAGTCCACTTTTTCAGAAAAAAGGGGTGTCTAAATTTTGGTAGTTTTGAAGATCAAAAAATTGTGTTTTCTTGACATGTCTGAACCTGTAAGCTTTCTCAAAAAACAGTACATTAAAATTATGAAAAATAAAATTGGCCAAAATTTTTTTTTTTGACAGGTCCGGACCAGTCCACTTTTTCAGAAAAGGGGTGTCTAAATTTGGGTAGTTTTGAAGATCAAAAATTGTGTTTTCTTGACATGTCTGAACCTGTAAGCTTTCTCAAAAGAACAGGCATTAAAATTATGAAAAAATAAAATTGGCCAAAATTTAATTTTTTTCAACAGGTCTGGACCAGTCCACTTTTTCAGAAAAGGGGGTGTCTAAATTTTGGTAGTTTTGAAGATCAAAAATTGTGTTTTCTTGACATGTCTGAACCTGTAAGCTTTCTCAAAAGTTCGGGGCATTGAAATTATGAAAAAAATAAAATGGCCCAAAATTATTTTTTTTTTTCAACAGGTCCGGACCAGTCCACTTTTTTCAGAAAAAAGGGGTCTAAATTTTTGGTAGTTCTGAAGATCAAAAAATTGTGTTTTCTTGACATCTCTGAACCTGTAAGCTTTTTCAAAAGAACAGGCATTAAAATTATGAAAAAATAAAATTGGCCAAAATTTTATTTTTTTGACAGGACCGGACCAGTCCACTTTTTTTAAAAAGGGGGTGTCTAAATTTTGGTTGTTCTGAAGATCAAAAAATTGTGTTTTCTTGACATGTCTGAACCTGTAAGCTTTCTCAAAAGAACAGTACATTAAAATATGAAAAAAATAAAATTTTCCAAAATTTAATTTTTTTGACAGGTCCGGACCAGTCCACTTTTACAGAAAAGGGGGTGTCTAAATTTGGGTAGTTTGAAGATCAAAAATTGTGTTTTCTTGACATTTCTGAACCTGTAAGCTTTCTCAAAAGAACAGTACATTAAAAGTATGAAAAAAATAAAATTTTCCAAAATTTAATTTTTTTCGACAGGTCGGACCAGTCCACTTTTACAGAAAAGGGGGTGTCTAAATTTTGGTAGTTTGAAGATCAAAAATTGTGTTTTCTTGACATGTCTGAACCTGTAAGCTTTCTCAAAAGAACAGTACATTAAAAGTATGAAAAAATAAAATTTTCCAAAATTTAATTTTTTTTAAACAGGTCGGACCAGTCCACTTTTACAGAAAAGGGGGTGTCTAAATTTGGGTAGTTTTGAAGATCAAAAAATTGTGTTTTCTTGACATGTCTGAACCTGTAAGCTTTTTCAAAAGCTCAGGCATCAAAATTATGAAAAAATAAAATTGGCCAAAATTATTATTTTTTTTGACAGGACTGAATAGTCCACTTTTTCAAAAAAGATGGGTGTCTAAATTTGGGTTGTTTTGAAGATCAAAAAATTGTGTTTTCTTGACATGTCTGAACCTGTAAGCTTTTTCAAAAGCTCGGGCATCAAAATTATGAAAAAATAAAATTGGCCAAAATTATTATTTTTTTGACAGGACCGGACCAGTCCACTTTTTCAGAAAAGGGGGTGTCTAAATTTTGGTAGTTCTGAAGATCAAAATATTGTGTTTTCTTGACATGTCTGAACCTGTAAGCTTTTTCAAAAGCTCGGGCATCAAAATTATGAAAAAATAAAATTGGCCAAAATTATTATTTTTTTTGACAGGACGGACCAGTCCACTTTTTTTTTCAAAAAAGGGGTCTCTAAATTTTGGTAGTTCTGAAGATCAAAAATTGTGTTTTCTTGACATGTCTGAACCTGTAAGCTTTCTGAAAAGAACAGTACATTAAAAGTATGAAAAAATAAAATTGGTCAAAATTTAATTTTTTTGACAGGTCCGGACCAGTCCACTTTTTTTTTTAAAAGGGGATGTCTAAATTTGGGTAGTTTTGAAGATCAAAAATTTGTGTTTTCTTGACATGTCTGAACCTGTAAGCTTTTCAAAAAAAGCTCAGTACATCAAAAGTATGAAAAAAATAAAATTGGCCAAAATTTTATTTTTTTGACAGGTCCGGACCAGTCCACTTTTTTTTTTTCAAAGGGGGTGTCTAAATTTTTGGTTGTTTTGAAGATCAAAAAATTGTGTTTTCTTGACATGTCTGAACCTGTAAGCTTTCTCAAAAGAACAGTACATTAAAAGTATGAAAAAATAAAATTTTCCAAAATTTAATTTTTTCGACAGGTCCGGACCAGTCCACTTTTACAGAAAAGGGGGTGTCTAAATTTTGGTAGTTTTGAAGATCAAAAATTTGTGTTTTCTTGACATGTCTGAACCTGTAAGCTTTCTCAAAAGAACAGTACATTAAAATTATGAAAAAATAAAATTTTCCAAAATTTAATTTTTTTTTTGACAGGTCCGGACCAGTCCACTTTTTTTTCAGAAAAGGGGGTGTCTAAATTTGGGTAGTTTTGAAGATCAAAAATTGTGTTTTTCTTGACATGTCTGAACCTGTAAGCTTTCTCAAAAGAACAGTACATTAAAAGTATGAAAAAAATAAAATTTTCCAAAATTTAATTTTTTTTCAACAGGTCCGGACCAGTCCACTTTTTTACAGAAAAGGGGGTGTCTAAATTTGGGTAGTTTTGAAGATCAAAAAATTGTGTTTTCTTGACATGTCTGAACCTGTAAGCTTTTCAAAAGCTCAGGCATCAAAATTATGAAAAAAAATAAAATTGGCCAAAATTATTATTTTTTGACAGGACGGACCAGTCCACTTTTTTTCAAAAAAGATGGGTGTCTAAATTTGGGTTGTTTGAAGATCAAAAATTGTGTTTTCTTGACATGTCTGAACCTGTAAGCTTTTCAAAAGCTCAGGCATCAAAATTATGAAAAAAATAAAATTGGCCAAAATTATTATTTTTTTTTTGACAGGACCGGACCAGTCCACTTTTTCAAAAAAGGGGGTGTCTAAATTTTGGTAGTTCTGAAGATCAAAATATTGTGTTTTCTTGACCTCTCTGAACCTGTAAGCTTTTTCAAAAGCTCGGGCATCAAAATTATGAAAAAATAAAATTGGCCAAAATTATTATTTTTTTTGACAGGACCGGACCAGTCCACTTTTTCAAAAAAGGGGTGTCTAAATTTTGGTAGTTTTGAAGATCAAAAAATTGTGTTTTCTTGACATGTCTGAACCTGTAAGCTTTCTGAAAAGAACAGTACATTAAAAGTATGAAAAAATAAAATTGGCCAAAATTTAATTTTTTCGACAGGTCCGGACCAGTCCACTTTTTCAGAAAAGGGGATGTCTAAATTTGGGTAGTTTTGAAGATCAAAATATTGTGTTTCTTGACATGTCTGAACCTGTAAGCTTTTTCAAAAGCTCGGGCATCAAAATTATGAAAAAATAAAATTGGCCAAAATTATTATTTTTTTTGACAGGACCGGACCAGTCCACTTTTTCAAAAAAGGGGTGTCTAAATTTGGGTAGTTTTGAAGATCAAAAATTGTGTTTTCTTGACATTTCTGAACCTGTAAGCTTTCTCAAAAAGAACAGTACATTAAAAGTATGAAAAAATAAAATTTTCCAAAATTTAATTTTTTTGACAGGTCCGGACCAGTCCACTTTTTTACAGAAAAAACCGGGTGTCTAAATTTGGGTAGTTTTGAAGATCAAAAAATTGTGTTTTCTTGACATTTCTGAACCTGTAAGCTTTCTCAAAAGAACAGTACATTAAAAGTATGAAAAAAATAAAATTTTCCAAAATTTAATTTTTTTTGACAGGTCCGGACCAGTCCACTTTTTTTTTTCAGAAAAGGGGTGTCTAAATTTGGGTAGTTTTGAAGATCAAAAATTGTGTTTTCTTGACATTTCTGAACCTGTAAGCTTTCTCAAAAGAACAATACATTAAAAGTATGAAAAAATAAAATTTTCCAAAATTTAATTTTTTTGACAGGTCGGACCAGTCCACTTTTTTCAAAAAGGGGGGTGTCTAAATTTGGGTAGTTTTGAAGATCAAAAATTGTGTTTTCTTGACATGTCTGAACCTGTAAGCTTTCTCAAAAGAACAGTACATTAAAATTATGAAAAAATAAATTTTCCAAAATTTAATTTTTTTTCACAGGTCGGACCAGTCCACTTTTACAGAAAAGGGGGTGTCTAAATTTGGGGAGTTTTGAAGATCAAAAATTTGTGTTTTCTTGACATGTCTGAACCTGTAAGCTTTTTCAAAAGCTCGGGCATCAAAATTATGAAAAAAAATAAAATTGGCCAAAATTATTATTTTTTTTGACAGGACCGGACCAGTCCACTTTTTTCAAAAAAATGGGTGTCTAAATTTGGGTAGTTTGAAGATCAAAAATTGTGTTTTCTTGACATGTCTGAACCTGTAAGCTTTTTCAAAAGAACAGGCATTAAAATTATGAAAAAATAAAATTGGCCAAAATTAATTTTTTTTTTGACAGGTCCGGACCAGTCCACTTTTTTTTTTTCAGAAAAGGGGGTGTCTAAATTTTGGTAGTTCTGAAGATCAAAATATTGTGTTTTCTTGACCTCTCTGAACCTGTAAGCTTTTTCAAAAGCAGGGCATTAAAATTATGAAAAAATAAAATTGGCCAAAATTATTATTTTTTTTGACAGGTCCGGACCAGTCCACTTTTTTTCAAAAAAAAAGGGGGTGTCTAAATTTTGGTAGTTTTGAAGATCAAAAAATTGTGTTTTCTTGACATGTCTGAACCTGTAAGCTTTCTGAAAAGAACATTACATTAAAAGTATGAAAAAAAAAAATTGGCCAAAAATTTAATTTTTTTTCAACAGGTCCGGACCAGTCCACTTTTTTTTCAGAAAAGGGGTGTCTAAATTTGGGTAGTTTGAAGATCAAAAAATTGTGTTTTCTTGACATGTCTGAACCTGTAAGCTTTTTCAAAAGCTCGGGCATCAAAATTATGAAAAAAAAAAATTGGCCAAAATTATTATTTTTTTGACAGGACGGGACCAGTCCACTTTTTCAAAAAAAGGGGTGTCTAAATTTTTTTGTAGTTCTGAAGATCAAAAATTGTGTTTTCTTGACATTTCTGAACCTGTAAGCTTTCTGAAAAAGAACAGTACATTAAAAGTATGAAAAAAATAAAATTGGCCCAAAATTTAATTTTTTTTGACAGGTCCGGACCAGTCCACTTTTTCAGAAAAGGGGTGTCTAAATTTGGGTAGTTTTGAAGATCAAAAATTGTGTTTTCTTGACATTTCTGAACCTGTAAGCTTTCTCAAAAGAACAGTACATTAAAATTATGAAAAAATAAAATTGGCCAAAATTTAATTTTTTTGACAGGTCCGGACCAGTCCACTTTTTTTCTAAAAAGGGGTGTCTAAATTTGGGTAGTTTTGAAGATCAAAAAATTGTGTTTTCTTGACATGTCTGAACCTGTAAGCTTTCTCAAAAAAGAACAGTACATTAAAATTATGAAAAAAAAAAAAATTTTCCAAAATTTAATTTTTTTTACAGGTCCGACCAGTCCACTTTTACAGAAAAAAGGGTGTCTAAATTTGGGTAGTTTGAAGATCAAAAAATTGTGTTTTCTTGACATGTCTGAACCTGTAAGCTTTTTCAAAAGCTCAATTACATCAAAATTATGAAAAAAATAAAATTGGCCAAAATTATTATTTTTTTGACAGGTCCGGACCAGTCCACTTTTTTCAAAAAAGATGGGTGTCTAAATTTGGGTTGTTTTGAAGATCAAAAATTGTGTTTTCTTGACATGTCTGAACCTGTAAGCTTTTTCAAAAAGCTCGGGCATCAAAATTATGAAAAAATAAAATTGGCCAAAATTATTTTTTTTTGACAGGACGGACCAGTCCACTTTTTCAAAAAAGGGGGTGTCTAAATTTTGGTAGTTTTGAAGATCAAAATATTGTGTTTTCTTGACCTCTCTGAACCTGTAAGCTTTTTCAAAAAGAACAGGCATTGAAATTATGAAAAAATAAAATTGGCCAAAATTATTATTTTTTTGACAGGTCCGGACCAGTCCACTTTTTTTCAGAAAAGGGGGTGTCTAAATTTGGGTAGTTTTGAAGATCAAAAAATTGTGTTTTCTTGACATTTCTGAACCTGTAAGCTTTCTGAAAAAGAACAGTACATTAAAAGTATGAAAAAAAAAAAATTGGCCAAAATGTAATTTTTTCGACAGGTCCGGACCAGTCCACTTTTTTCAAAAAGGGGGTGTCTAAATTTGGGTAGTTTTGAAGATCAAAATATTGTGTTTCTTGACATGTCTGAACCTGTAAGCTTTTTCAAAAGCTCGGGCATCAAAATTATGAAAAAATAAAATTGGCCAAAATTATTATTTTTTTGACAGGACCGGACCAGTCCACTTTTTCAAAAAAGGGGGTGTCTAAATTTTGGTAGTTCTGAAGATCAAAAATTGTGTTTTCTTGACATGTCTGAACCTGTAAGCTTTCTCAAAAGTTCGGGGCATTGAAATTATGAAAAAATGAAATGGCCCAAAATTATTATTTTTTTCAACAGGTCCGGACCTGTCCACTTTTTCAGAAAAGGGGCTGTCTAAATTTGGGTAGTTTTGAAGATCAAAAAATTGTGTTTTCTTGACATGTCTGAACCTGTAAGCTTTCTGAAAAGAACAGTACATTAAAGTATGAAAAAATAAAATTGGCCAAAATGTAATTTTTTCGACAGGTCCGGACCAGTCCACTTTTACAGAAAAGGGGGTCTCTAAATTTGGGTAGTTCTGAAGATCAAAATATTGTGTTTTCTTGACCTCTCTGAACCTGTAGGCTTTTTCAAAAGCTCGGGCATCGAAATTATGAAAAAATAAAATTGGCCAAAATTATTATTTATTTTGACAGGACCGGACCAGTCCACTTTTTTCAAAAAAATACTGTCTAAATTTTGGTTGTTCTGAAGATCAAAAATTGTGTTTTCTTGACAGGTCTGAACCTGTAAGCTTTCTCAAAAGTTCAGGGCATTGAAATTATGAAAAAATAAAATTTTCCAAAATTATTATTTTTTCAACAGGTCCGGACCAGTCCACTTTTTTTTTTCAAAAGGGGGTGTCTAAATTTTAGTAGTTCTGAAGATCAAAATATTGTGTTTTCTTGACCTCTCTGAACCTGTAAGCTTTTTCAAAAACTCGGGCATTAAAATTATGAAAAAAATAAAATTGGCCAAAATTATATTTTTTTTGACAGGACGGACCAGTCCACTTTTTCAAAAAGGGGTGTCTAAATTTTGGTAGTTCTGAAGATCAAAAAATTGTGTTTTCTTGACATGTCTGAACCTGTAAGCTTTCTCAAAAGAACAGTACATTAAAAGTATGAAAAAAAATAAAATTGGCCAAAATTTTAATTTTTTTTGACAGGTCGGACCAGTCCACTTTTTACAGAAAAGGGGTCTAAATTTGGGTAGTTTGAAGATCAAAATATTGTGTTTTCTTGACATGTCTGAACCTGTAAGCTTTTTCAAAAGTTCAGGGCATCAAAATTATGAAAAAATAAAATTGGCCAAAATTATTATTTTTTTTGACAGGTCGGACCAGTCCACTTTTTCAAAAAAGGGGGTCTCTAAATTTTGGTAGTTTTGAAGATCAAAAATTGTGTTTTCTTGACATTTCTGAACCTGTAAGCTTTCTCAAAAGAACAGGGCATTAAAATTATGAAAAAAATAAAATTTCCAAAATTTATTTTTTTTTTGACAGGTCCGGACCAGTCCACTTTTTCAGAAAAGGGGTGTCTAAATTTGGGTAGTTTTGAAGATCAAAAATTGTGTTTTCTTGACATGTCTGAACCTGTAAGCTTTCTCAAAAGAACAGTACATTAAAATTATGAAAAAATAAAATTTTCCAAAATTTTTTTTTTTTTTTTGACAGGTCCGGACCAGTCCACTTTTTTCAAAAAGGGGTGTCTAAATTTGGGTAGTTTTGAAGATCAAAAAATTGTGTTTTCTTGACATGTCTGAACCTGTAAGCTTTTCAAAAGCTCGGGCATCAAAATTATGAAAAAATAAAATTGGCCAAAATTATTATTTTTTTTGACAGGACCGGACCAGTCCACTTTTTCAAAAAAGGGGGTGTCTAAATTTGGGTTGTTTGAAGATCAAAAATTGTGTTTTCTTGACATGTCTGAACCTGTAAGCTTTTTCAAAAGAACAGGGCATTAAAATTATGAAAAAATAAAATTGGCCAAAATTATTATTTTTTTGACAGGTCCGGACCAGTCCACTTTTTTTCAGAAAAAGGGGTGTCTAAATTTGGGTAGTTTTGAAGATCAAAAAAATTGTGTTTTCTTGACCTCTCTGAACCTGTAAGCTTTTTCAAAAGCTCGGGCATCAAAATTATGAAAAAATAAAATTGGCCAAAATTATTATTTTTTTGACAGGACCGGACCAGTCCACTTTTTCAAAAAATGGGGGTGTCTAAATTTTGGTAGTTCTGAAGATCAAAAAATTGTGTTTTCTTGACATGTCTGAACCTGTAAGCTTTCTCAAAAGAACAGTACATTAAAATTATGAAAAAAATAAAATTGGCCAAAATTTAATTTTTTTGACAGGTCCGGACCAGTCCACTTTTACAGAAAAGGGGGTGTCTAAATTTGGGTAGTTTTGAAGATCAAAATATTGTGTTTTCTTGACATGTCTGAACCTGTAAGCTTTTTCAAAAGAACAGGGCATTGAAATTATGAAAAAATAAAAATGGCCAAAATTTTTTTTTTTTTGACAGGTCCGGACCAGTCCACTTTTTCAGAAAAGGGGGGTGTCTAAATTTTGGTAGTTCTGAAGATCAAAAATTGTGTTTTCTTGACATGTCTGAACCTGTAAGCTTTCTCAAAAGTTCGGGGCATTGAAATTATGAAAAAATGAAATGGCCCAAAATTATTATTTTTTCAACAGGTCCGGACCAGTCCACTTTTTTCAGAAAAGGGGGTGTCTAAATTTGGGTAGTTTTGAAGATCAAAAAATTGTGTTTTCTTGACATGTCTGAACCTGTAAGCTTTCTCAAAAGAACAGTACATTAAAATTATGAAAAAAATAAATTGGCCAAAATTATTATTTTTTCGACAGGTCCGGACCAGTCCACTTTTTCAAAAAGGGGTGTCTAAATTTTTGGTAGTTCTGAAGATCAAAATATTGTGTTTTCTTGACATCTCTGAACCTGTAAGCTTTTTCAAAAGCTCGGGCATTAAAAGTTATGAAAAAATAAAATTGGCCAAAATTATTATTTTTTTTGACAGGTCCGGACCAGTCCACTTTTTTCAAAAAAGGGGTGTCTAAATTTTGGTTGTTTTGAAGATCAAAAATTGTGTTTTCTTGACATTTCTGAACCTGTAAGCTTTCTCAAAAGAACAGGGCATTAAAAGTATGAAAAAAAAAATTTGCCCAAAATTTAATTTTTTTTCACAGGTCCGGACCAGTCCACTTTTTCAGAAAAGGGGTGTCTAAATTTTGGTAGTTTTGAAGATCAAAATATTGTGTTTTCTTGACATGTCTGAACCTGTAAGCTTTCTCAAAAGTTCGGGCATTGAAATTATGAAAAAAAAATAAATTGGCCAAAATTATTATTTTTTTTGACAGGACGGACCAGTCCACTTTTTTCAAAAAAGGGGGTGTCTAAATTTTAGTAGTTTTGAAGATCAAAAAATTTGTTTTTCTTGACATGTCTGAACCTGTAAGCTTTCTCAAAAGAACATTACATTAAAAGTATGAAAAAATAAAATTGGCCAAAATTTAATTTTTTGACAGGTCCGGACCAGTCCACTTTTACAGAAATGGGGGTGTCTAAATTTGGGTAGTTTTGAAGATCAAAATATTGTGTTTTCTTGACATGTCTGAACCTGTAAGCTTTTTCAAAAGCTCGGGCATCGAAATTATGAAAAAATAAAATTGGCCAAAATTATTATTTTTTTTGACAGGACCGACCAGTCCACTTTTTCAAAAAAGGGGGTGTCTAAATTTGGGTAGTTTTGAAGATCAAAAATTGTGTTTTCTTGACATTTCTGAACCTGTAAGCTTTCTCAAAAGTTCAGTACATTAAAATTATGAAAAAATAAAATTGGCCAAAATTTTATTTTTTTCGACAGGTCCGGACCAGTCCACTTTTTTTTCAGAAAAGGGGGTGTCTAAATTTGGGTAGTTTTGAAGATCAAAAAATTGTGTTTTCTTGACATGTCTGAACCTGTAAGCTTTCTCAAAAGAACAGTACATTAAAAGTATGAAAAAATAAAATTGGCCAAAATTTAATTTTTCGACAGGTCCGGACCAGTCCACTTTTACAGAAAAGGGGGTGTCTAAATTTGGGTAGTTTTGAAGATCAAAATATTGTGTTTTCTTGACATGTCTGAACCTGTAAGCTTTCTCAAAAGCTCGGGCATCAAAATTATGAAAAAATAAAATTGGCCAAAATTATTATTTATTTTGACAGGACCGGACCAGTCCACTTTTTCAAAAAAGGGGGTGTCTTAATTTTGGTTGTTGTGAAGATCAAAAAATTGTGTTTTCTTGACATTTCTGAACCTGTAAGCTTTCTGAAAAGAACAGTACATTAAAAGTATGAAAAAATAAAATTTTCCAAAATTTAATTTTTTCGACAGGTCCGGACCAGTCCACTTTTACAGAAAAGGGGGTGTCTAAATTTGGGTAGTTTGAAGATCAAAAAATTGTGTTTTCTTGACATTTCTGAACCTGTAAGCTTTCTGAAAAGAACAGTACATTAAAAGTATGAAAAAATAAAATTTTCCAAAATTTAATTTTTTCGACAGGTCCGGACCAGTCCACTTTTTTAGAAAAGGGGTGTCTAAATTTTTTGTAGTTTTGAAGATCAAAAAATTGTGTTTTCTTGACATGTCTGAACCTGTAAGCTTTCTCAAAAGAACAGTACATTAAAAGTATGAAAAAATAAAATTTTCCAAAATTTAATTTTTCGACAGGTCCGGACCAGTCCACTTTTTTTTTTTTTTCAAAAGGGGTGTCTAAATTTGGGTAGTTTTGAAGATCAAAAAATTGTGTTTTCTTGACATGTCTGAACCTGTAAGCTTTTTCAAAAGCTCGGGCATCAAAATTATGAAAAAATAAAATTGGCCAAAATTATTATTTTTTTTGACAGGACCGGAATAGTCCACTTTTTCAAAAAAGATGGGTGTCTAAATTTGGGTTGTTTTGAAGATCAAAAAATTGTGTTTTCTTGACATGTCTGAACCTGTAAGCTTTTTCAAAAGCTCGGGCATCAAAATTATGAAAAAATAAAATTGGCCAAAATTATTATTTTTTTTGACAGGACCGGACCAGTCCACTTTTTCAGAAAAGGGGGGTGTCTAAATTTTGGTAGTTCTGAAGATCAAAATATTGTGTTTTCTTGACCTCTCTGAACCTGTAAGCTTTTTCAAAAGCTCGGGCATCGAAATTATGAAAAAATAAAATTGGCCAAAATTATTATTTTTTTTGACAGGACCGACCAGTCCACTTTTTCAAAAAAGGGGGTGTCTAAATTTTGGTAGTTCTGAAGATCAAAAAATTGTGTTTTCTTGACATGTCTGAACCTGTAAGCTTTCTCAAAAGAACAGTACATTAAAAGTATGAAAAAATAAAATTGGCCAAAATTTAATTTTTTTGGACAGGTCCGGACCAGTCCACTTTTACAGAAAAGGGGTGTCTAAATTTGGGTAGTTTTGAAGATCAAAATATTGTGTTTTCTTGACATGTCTGAACCTGTAAGCTTTTTCAAAAGCTCGGGCATCGAAATTATGAAAAAATAAAATTGGCCAAAATTATTATTTTTTTTGACAGGACCGACCAGTCCACTTTTTCAAAAAAGGGGGGTGTCTAAATTTTGGTAGTTCTGAAGATCAAAAAATTGTGTTTTCTTGACAGGTCTGAACCTGTAAGCTTTCTCAAAAGTTCGGGGCATTGAAATTATGAAAAAATGAAATGGCCCAAAATTATTATTTTTTTTCAACAGGTCCGGACCTGTCCACTTTTTCAGAAAAGGGGCTGTCTAAATTTGGGTAGTTTTGAAGATCATAAAATTGTGTTTTCTTGACAGGTCTGAACCTGTAAGCTTTCTGAAAAGAACAGTACATTAAAAGTATGAAAAAATAAAATTGGCCAAAATGTAATTTTTTCGACAGGTCCGGACCAGTCCACTTTTACAGAAAAGGGGGTCTCTAAATTTGGGTAGTTCTGAAGATCAAAATATTGTGTTTTCTTGACCTCTCTGAACCTGTAGGCTTTTTCAAAAGCTCGGGCATCGAAATTATGAAAAAATAAAATTGGCCAGAATTATTATTTATTTTGACAGGACCGGACCAGTCCACTTTTTCAAAAAAGGGGGTGTCTAAATTTTGGTTGTTGTGAAGATCAAAAAATTGTGTTTTCTTGACAGGTCTGAACCTGTAAGCTTTCTCAAAAGTTCGGGGCATTGAAATTATGAAAAAATGAAATGGCCCAAAATTATTATTTTTTTCAACAGGTCCGGACCAGTCCACTTTTTTCAGAAAAGGGGGTGTCTAAATTTTTGTAGTTCTGAAAATCAAAATATTGTGTTTTCTTGACCTCTGAACCTGTAAGCTTTTTCAAAAGCTCGGGCATCGAAATTATGAAAAAAATAAAATTGGCCAAAATTATTATTTATTTTGACAGGACCGGACCAGTCCACTTTTTCAGAAAAGGGGCTGTCTAAATTTGGGTAGTTTTGAAGATCAAAAAATTGTGTTTTCTTGACATGTCTGAACCTGTAAGCTTTCTCAAAAGAACAGTACATTAAAAGTATGAAAAAATAAAATTGGCCAAAATGTAATTTTTTTCGACAGGTCCGGACCAGTCCACTTTTTCAGAAAAGGGGCTATCTAAATTTGGGTAGTTTTGAAGATCAAAATATTGTGTTTTCTTGACATGTCTGAACCTGTAAGCTTTTTCAAAAGCTCGGGCATCAAAATTATGAAAAAATAAAATTGGCCAAAATTATTATTTTTTTTGACAGGACCGGACCAGTCCACTTTTTCAAAAAAGGGGGGTGTCTAAATTTTGGTAGTTCTGAAGATCAAAAGATTGTGTTTTTCTTGACATGTCTGAACCTGTAAGCTTTCTCAAAAGTTCAGGGCATTGAAATTATGAAAAAATAAAATTTTCCAAAATTTAATTTTTTTCAACAGGTCCGGACCAGTCCACTTTTTACAGAAAAGGGGGTGTCTAAATTTGGGTAGTTTTGAAGATCAAAATATTGTGTTTTCTTGACATGTCTGAACCTGTAAGCTTTCTCAAAAGAACAGTACATTAAAATTATGAAAAAATAAAATTGGCCAAAATTTAATTTTTTTTGACAGGACCGGACCAGTCCACTTTTTCAAAAAAGGGGTGTCTAAATTTGGGTAGTTTTGAAGATCAAAAAATTGTGTTTTCTTGACATGTTTGAACCTGTAAGCTTTCTCAAAAGAACAGTACATTAAAAGTATGAAAAAATAAAATTGGCCAAAATTATTATTTTTTTTGACAGGTCCGGACCAGTCCACTTTTACAGAAAAGGGGGTGTCTAAATTTGGGTAGTTTTGAAGATCAAAATATTGTGTTTCTTGACATGTCTGAACCTGTAAGCTTTTTCAAAAGCTCGGGCATCAAAATTATGAAAAAATAAAATTGGCCAAAATTATTATTTTTTTTTTGACAGGACGGACCCAGTCCACTTTTTTTTCAAAAAAGGGGGTGTCTAAATTTTGGTAGTTCTGAAGATCAAAAATTGTGTTTTTTGACAGGTCTGAACCTGTAAGCTTTCTCAAAAAAGTTCGGGGCATTGAAATTATGAAAAAATGAAATGGCCCAAAATTTTTTTTTTTTTTCAACAGGTCCGGACCAGTCCACTTTTTTCAGAAAAGGGGGTCTCTAAATTTGGGTAGTTTTGAAGATCAAAAATTGTGTTTTCTTGACATGTCTGAACCTGTAAGCTTTCTCAAAAGAACAGTACATTAAAATTATGAAAAAATAAAATTGGCCAAAATGTAATTTTTTCGACAGGTCCGGACCAGTCCACTTTTTCAGAAAAAAGGGTGTCTAAATTTGGGTAGTTTTGAAGATCAAAAAATTGTGTTTTCTTGACATGTCTGAACCTGTAAGCTTTTTCAAAAGTTCGGGCATCAAAATTATGAAAAAATAAAATTGGCCAAAATTATTATTTTTTTTGACAGGACCGGACCAGTCCACTTTTTCAGAAAAGGGGGTGTCTAAATTTTGGTAGTTTTGAAGATCAAAATATTGTGTTTTCTTGACATGTCTGAACCTGTAAGCTTTTCAAAAGTTCGGGCATTGAAATTATGAAAAAAAAAATAAAATTGGCCAAAATTATTATTTTTTTGACAGGACCGGACCAGTCCACTTTTTCAAAAAAAGGGGTGTCTAAATTTGGGTAGTTTTGAAGATCAAAAAATTGTGTTTTCTTGACATTTCTGAACCTGTAAGCTTTCTCAAAAAGAACAGTACATTAAAAGTATGAAAAAATAAAATTTTCCAAAATTTAATTTTTTTTTCGACAGGTCCGGACCAGTCCACTTTTACAGAAAAGGGGGTGTCTAAATTTGGGTAGTTTTGAAGATCAAAAAATTGTGTTTTCTTGACATGTCTGAACCTGTAAGCTTTCTCAAAAGAACAGTACATTAAAAGTATGAAAAAAAAAATTGGCCAAAATTTAATTTTTTTTGACAGGTCCGGACCAGTCCACTTTTTTTCAGAAAAGGGGGTCTCTAAATTTGGGTAGTTCTGAAGATCAAAAATTGTGTTTTCTTGACATCTCTGAACCTGTAAGCTTTTTTTCAAAAGAACAGGCATTAAAATTATGAAAAAATAAAATTGGCCAAAATTATTATTTTTTTGACAGGTCCGGACCAGTCCACTTTTTTTCAAAAAAGGGGGTGTCTAAATTTTGGTAGTTTGAAGATCAAAAAATTGTGTTTTCTTGACAGGTCTGAACCTGTAAGCTTTCTCAAAAGTTCAGGGCATTGAAATTATGAAAAAAATAAAATGGCCCAAAATTATTATTTTTTTTGACAGGTCCGGACCAGTCCACTTTTTTTCAGAAAAGGGGGTGTCTAAATTTTGGTAGTTCTGAAGATCAAAATATTGTGTTTTCTTGACCTCTCTGAACCTGTAAGCTTTTCAAAAGAACAGGCATTAAAATTATGAAAAAATAAAATTGGCCAAAATTATTATTTTTTTTGACAGGACCGGACCAGTCCACTTTTTTAAAAAAGGGGGTGTCTAAATTTGGGTAGTTTTGAAGATCAAAAATTGTGTTTTCTTGACATTTCTGAACCTGTAAGCTTTCTCAAAAGAACAGTACATTAAAAGTATGAAAAAATAAAATTGGCCAAAATTTAATTTTTTCGACAGGTCCGGACCAGTCCACTTTTACAGAAAAGGGGGTGTCTAAATTTGGGTAGTTTTGAAGATCAAAAAATTGTGTTTTCTTGACATGTCTGAACCTGTAAGCTTTTTCAAAAGCTCGGGCATCAAAATTATGAAAAATAAAATTGGCCAAAATTATTATTTTTTTTGACAGGACCGGACCAGTCCACTTTTTCAAAAAAGGGGTGTCTAAATTTGGGTAGTTTTGAAGATCAAAAATTGTGTTTTCTTGACATGTCTGAACCTGTAAGCTTTTTCAAAAGTTCAGGGCATTGAAATTATGAAAAAATAAAATTGGCCAAAATTATTATTTTTTTTGACAGGTCCGGACCAGTCCACTTTTTCAGAAAAGGGGGGTGTCTAAATTTGGGTAGTTTTGAAGATCAAAAAATTGTGTTTTCTTGACATGTCTGAACCTGTAAGCTTTCTCAAAAGAACAGTACATTAAAATTATGAAAAAAATAAAATTGGCCAAAATGTAATTTTTTCGACAGGTCCGACCAGTCCACTTTTTCAGAAAAGGGGGTCTCTAAATTTGGGTAGTTCTGAAGATCAAAATATTGTGTTTTCTTGACATTTCTGAACCTGTAAGCTTTTCAAAAAGAACAGGGCATCGAAATTATGAAAAAATAAAATTGGCCAAAATTTATTTTTTTCAACAGGTCCGGACCAGTCCACTTTTTCAGAAAAGGGGGGGTGTCTAAATTTTGGTAGTTCTGAAAATCAAAATATTGTGTTTTCTTGACCTCTCTGAACCTGTAAGCTTTTTTCAAAAGAACAGTACATTAAAATTATGAAAAAATAAAATTTTCCAAAATTTTATTTTTTTTTGACAGGACCGGACCAGTCCACTTTTTCCAAAAAAGGGGGTGTCTAAATTTGGGTAGTTTTGAAGATCAAAAAATTGTGTTTTCTTGACATGTCTGAACCTGTAAGCTTTCTCAAAAGAACAGTACATTAAAAGTATGAAAAAATAAAATTTTCCAAAATTTAATTTTTTCGACAGGTCCGGACCAGTCCACTTTTACAGAAAAGGGGGTGTCTAAATTTGGGTAGTTTTGAAGATCAAAAAATTGTGTTTTCTTGACATGTCTGAACCTGTAAGCTTTCTCAAAAGAACAGTACATTAAAATTATGAAAAAATAAAATTAGCCAAAATTTAATTTTTTTTTCAACAGGACTCGAACCAGTCCACTTTTTTCAGAAAAGGGGGTGTCTAAATTTGGGTAGTTTGAAGATCAAAAATTGTGTTTTCTTGACATGTCTGAACCTGTAAGCTTTTTCAAAGAACAGTACATTAAAAATTATGAAAAAAATAAAATTGCCCAAAATTATTTTTTTTTCAACAGGTCCGGACCAGTCCACTTTTTCAGAAAAGGGGTCTGTCTAAATTTGGGTAGTTTTGAAGATCAAAAATTGTGTTTTCTTGACATGTCTGAACCTGTAAGCTTTCTCAAAAGAACAGTACATTAAAATTATGAAAAAATAAAATTGGCCAAAATTAATTTTTTTTGACAGGTCCGGACCAGTCCACTTTTTACAGAAAAGGGGGTGTCTAAATTTTGCATAGTTTTGAAGATCAAAATATTGTGTTTTCTTGACATGTCTGAACCTGTAAGCTTTCTCAAAAGTTCGGAGCATTGAAATTATGAAAAAAAATGAAATGGCCCAAATTATTATTTTTTTTGACAGGTCCGGACCAGTCCACTTTTTTCAGAAAAGGGTCTGTCTAAATTTGGGTAGTTTTGAAGATCAAAAAATTGTGTTTTCTTGACATGTCTGAACCTGTAAGCTTTCTCAAAAAGAACAGTACATTAAAATTATGAAAAATAAAATTGGCCAAAATGTAATTTTTTTGGACAGGTCCGGACCAGTCCACTTTTACAGAAAAGGGGGTGTCTAAATTTGGGTAGTTTTGAAGATCAAAATATTGTGTTTTCTTGACATGTCTGAACCTGTAAGCTTTCTCAAAAGTTCGGGGCATTGAAATTATGAAAAAATAAAATTGGCCAAAATTATTATTTTTTTCAACAGGTCTGGACCAGTCCACTTTTTCAGAAAAGGGGGTCTCTAAATTTAGGTAGTTTTGAAGATCAAAATATTGTGTTTTCTTGACCTCTCTGAACCTGTAAGCTTTTTCAAAAGCTCGGGCATCGAAATTATGAAAAAATAAAATTGGCCAAAATTATTATTTTTTTGACAGGACCGGACCAGTCCACTTTTTCAAAAAAGGGGTGTCTAAATTTTGGTTGTTTTGAAGATCAAAAATTGTGTTTTCTTGACATGTCTGAACCTGTAAGCTTTCTCAAAAGTTCGGGGCATTGAAATTATGAAAAAATAAAATTGGCCAAAATTTAATTTTTTTGACAGGACCGGACCAGTCCACTTTTACAGAAAAGGGGGTGTCTAAATTTGGGTAGTTTTGAAGATCAAAAATTGTGTTTTCTTGACATGTCTGAACCTGTAAGCTTTCTCAAAAGAACAGTACATTAAAATTATGAAAAAATAAAATTTTCCAAAATTTAATTTTTTTCAACAGGTCCGGACCAGTCCACTTTTTTAGAAAAGGGGGTGTCTAAATTTGGGGAGTTTTGAAGATCAAAAATTGTGTTTTCTTGACATGTCTGAACCTGTAAGCTTTTTCAAAAGCTCGGCATCAAAATTATGAAAAAAATAAAATTGGCCAAAATTATTATTTTTTGACAGGTCCGGACCAGTCCACTTTTTTCAGAAAAGGGTCTGTGTCTAAATTTTGGTAGTTTTGAAGATCAAAAATTGTGTTTTCTTGACATGTCTGAACCTGTAAGCTTTCTCAAAAGAACAGGGCATTAAAATTATGAAAAAATAAAATTGCCCAAAATTTATTTTTTTTTTTTTAGGTCCGGACCAGTCCACTTTTTTCAGAAAAGGGGGTGTCTAAATTTGGGTAGTTTTGAAGATCAAAAAATTGTGTTTTCTTGACAGGTCTGAACCTGTAAGCTTTCTCAAAAGAACAGTACATTAAAATTATGAAAAAATAAAATTGGCCCAAAATTATTATTTTTTTCGACAGGTCCGGACCCGTCCACTTTTACAGAAAAGGGCTGTCTAAATTTGGGTAGTTTTGAAGATCAAAATTTGTGTTTTCTTGACATATCTGAACCTGTAGGCTTTCTCAAAAGAACAGTACATTAAAAGTATGAAAAATAAAATTGGCCAAAATTATTATTTTTTTTTTAAGGTCCGGACCAGTCCACTTTTTCAAAAAAGGGGGTGTCTAAATTTTGGTAGTTCTGAAGATCAAAAAATTGTGTTTTCTTGACAGGTCTGAACCTGTAAGCTTTCTCAAAAGTTCGGGGCATTGAAATTATGAAAAAAATGAAATGGCCCAAAATTATTATTTTTTTCAACAGGTCCGGACCAGTCCACTTTTTCAGAAAAGGGGCTGTCTAAATTTCGGTAGTTTTGAAGATCAAAAATTTGTGTTTTCTTGACATGTCTGAACCTGTAAGCTTTCTCAAAAGAACAGGCATTAAAATTATGAAAAAATAAAATTGGCCAAAATTATTATTTTTTTTTTGACAGGTCTGGACCAGTCCACTTTTTCCAGAAAAGGGGGTGTCTAAATTTGGGTAGTTTTGAAGATCAAAAAATTGTGTTTTCTTGACATGTCTGAACCTGTAAGCTTTCTCAAAAGAACAGTACATTAAAATTATGAAAAAATAAAATTGGCCAAAATTTAATTTTTTGGACAGGTCCGGACCAGTCCACTTTTACAGAAAAGAGGGTGTCTAAATTTGGGTAGTTTTGAAGATCAAAATATTGTGTTTTCTTGACATGTCTGAACCTGTAAGCTTTTTCAAAAGCTCGGGCATTGAAATTATGAAAAAATAAAATTGGCCAAAATTATTATTTTTTTCACAGGTCCGGACCAGTCCACTTTTACAGAAAAGGGGGTGTCTAAATTTGGGTAGTTTTGAAGATCAAAATATTGTGTTTTCTTGACATGTCTGAACCTGTAAGCTTTTTCAAAAGCTCGGGCATTGAAATTATGAAAAAATAAAATTGGCCAAAATTATTATTTTTTTGACAGGACGGACCAGTCCACTTTTTTCAAAAAAGGGGTGTCTAAATTTTGGTAGTTTTGAAGATCAAAATATTGTGTTTTCTTGACATGTCTGAACCTGTAAGCTTTCTCAAAAGTTCGGGGCATTGAAATTATGAAAAAATAAAATTGGCCAAAATTATTTATTTTTTTGACAGGACCGGACCAGTCCACTTTTACAGAAAAGGGGGTGTCTAAATTTGGGTAGTTTTGAAGATCAAAATATTGTGTTTTCTTGACCTGTCTGAACCTGTAAGCTTTTCAAAAGAACAGTACATTAAATTATGAAAAAAAAAATTTCCAAAATTTTATTTTTTTTTTGACAGGACCGACCAGTCCACTTTTTCAAAAAAGGGGGTGTCTAAATTTGGGTAGTTTTGAAGATCAAAAAATTGTGTTTTCTTGACATGTCTGAACCTGTAAGCTTTCTCAAAAGAACAGTACATTAAAATTATGAAAAAAATAAAATTGGCCAAAATTTTATTTTTTTTTCACAGGTCTGGACCAGTCCACTTTTACAGAAAAGCGGGGTGTCTAAATTTTGGTAGTTTTGAAGATCAAAATATTGTGTTTTCTTGACATGTCTGAACCTGTAAGCTTTTTCAAAAGCTCGGGGCATTGAAAATTATGAAAAAAATAAAATTGGCCAAAATTATTATTTTTTTGACAGGACCGGACCAGTCCACTTTTTTTCAAAAAAGGGGTGTCTAAATTTGGGTAGTTTTGAAGATCAAAAAATTGTGTTTTCTTGACATGTCTGAACCTGTAAGCTTTCTGAAAAGAACAGGGCATTAAAAATTATGAAAAAATAAAATTGGCCAAAATGTAATTTTTTCGACAGGTCCGGACCAGTCCACTTTTTCAGAAAAGGGGGTCTCTAAATTTGGGTAGTTTTGAAGATCAAAATATTGTGTTTTCTTGACATGTCTGAACCTGTAAGCTTTCTCAAAAGTTCGGGCATTGAAATTATGAAAAAATAAAATTGGCCAAAATTATTATTTTTTTGACAGGACCGGACCAGTCCACTTTTTCAAAAAAGGGGGTGTCTAAATTTGGGTAGTTTTGAAGATCAATAAATTGTGTTTTCTTGACATGTCTGAACCTGTAAGCTTTTTCAAAAGCTCGGGCATCAAAATTATGAAAAAATAAAATTGGCCAAAATTTTTTTTTTTTTTGAACAGGTCCGACCAGTCCACTTTTTCAAAAAAGGGGGTGTCTAAATTTGGGTAGTTTTGAAGATCAAAATATTGTGTTTTCTTGACATGTCTGAACCTGTAAGCTTTTTCAAAAGCTCGGGCATCAAAATTATGAAAAAATAAAATTGGCCAAAATTATTATTTTTTTTGACAGGACCGGACCAGTCCACTTTTTCAAAAAAGGGGGGTGTCTAAATTTTGGTAGTTTTGAAGATCAAAAAATTGTGTTTTCTTGACATGTCTGAACCTGTAAGCTTTCTCAAAAGAACAGTACATTAAAATTATGAAAAAATAAATTGGCCAAAATTTTATTTTTTTACAGGTCCGGACCAGTCCACTTTTTTCAGAAAAGGGGGTGTCTAAATTTGGGTAGTTTTGAAGATAAAAATATTGTGTTTTATTGACCTGTCTGAACCTGTAAGCTTTTTCAAAAGCTCAGGCATCGAAATTATGAAAAAATAAAATTGGCCAAAATTTTTTTTTTTGACAGGACCGGACCAGTCCACTTTTTACAAAAAAAAAGGGGTGTCTAAATTTGGGTAGTTTTGAAGATCAAAAAATTGTGTTTTCTTGACATGTCTGAACCTGTAAGCTTTCTCAAAAGTTCAGTACATTAAAATTATGAAAAAATAAAATTGGCCAAAATATAATTTTTTTTTTGACAGGTCCGGACCAGTCCACTTTTTCAGAAAAGGGGGTGTCTAAATTTGGGTAGTTTTGAAGATCAAAAATTGTGTTTTCTTGACATGTCTGAACCTGTAAGCTTTCTCAAAAGAACAGAGCATTAAAATTATGAAAAAATAAAATTGGCCAAAATTTAATTTTTTTCGACAGGTCCGGACCAGTCCACTTTTTACAGAAAAGGGGGTGTCTAAATTTGGGTAGTTTTGAAGATCAAAAATTGTGTTTTCTTGACATGTCTGAACCTGTAAGCTTTTTCAAAAGCTTGGCCATCGAAATTATGAAAAATAAAATTGGCCAAAATTATTATTTTTTTTGACAGGACCGGACCAGTCCACTTTTTCAAAAAAGGGGTGTCTAAATTTGGGTAGTTTTGAAGATCAAAAAATTGTGTTTTCTTGACATGTCTGAACCTGTAAGCTTTCTCAAAAGAACAGTACATCAAAATTATGAAAAAATAAAATGGCCCAAAATTATTATTTTTTCAACAGGTCGGACCAGTCCACTTTTTCAGAAAAGGGGTGTCTAAATTTGGGTAGTTTTGAAGATCAAAAAATTGTGTTTTCTTGACATGTCTGAACCTGTAAGCTTTCTCAAAAGAACAGTATATTAAAATTATGAAAAAATAAAATTTGCCAAAATTATTATTTTTTTTGACAGGACCGGACCAGTCCACTTTTTCAAAAAAGGGGGGTGTCTAAATTTGGGTAGTTTTGAAGATCAAAAAATTGTGTTTTCTTGACATGTCTGAACCTGTAAGCTTTTTCAAAAGCTCGGGCATCAAAATTATGAAAAAATAAAATTGGCCAAAATTTTTTTTTTTTTGACAGGACCGGACCAGTCCACTTTTTCAAAAAAGGGGGGTGTCTAAATTTTGGTAGTTCTGAAGATCAAAAAATTCTGTTTTCTTGACAGGTCTGAACCTGTAAGCTTTCTCAAAAGTTCGGGGCATTGAAATTATGAAAAAATAAAAATTGCCCAAAATTATTATTTTTTTTGGACAGGTCCGGACCAGTCCACTTTTTCAGAAAAAGGGGTGTCTAAATTTTGGTAGTTTTGAAGATCAAAATATTGTGTTTTTTTGACAGGTCTCTGAACCTGTAAAGTTGTTGAAATTAGCTTTTTCAAAAAGCTTCATTTTTTCATTAAATTATAAAAAGAACAGGTAAAATTGGCCAAAATTTTTTTTTTTTTGACAGGTCTGGACCAGTCCACTTTTTTCAAAAAAACAGGGGGTGTCTAAATTTGGGTAGTTTTGAAGATCAAAAATTGTTTTTTTGACATTCTGAACCTGTATGTTTTTCAAAAGAACCATTAAAATTATGAAAAAATAAAATTGGCCAAAATTTCTTTTTTTGAAAGAACCAGTCCACTTTTTCAAAAAAAGGGGTCTCTAAATTTTGAAGATCAAAAATTGTGTTTTCTTGACATGTCTGAACCTGTAAGCTTTTTTCAAAAGCTAAAAAAATAAAATTGGCTAAAATTATTTTTTTTTGACAGGACCGACCAGTCCACTTTTTCAAAAAAGGGGGTGTCTAAATTTGGGTAGTTTTGAAGATCAAAAAATTGTGTTTTCTTGACATGTTGAACCTGTAAGCTTTTTTCAAAGCTCGGGCATCAAAAATTATGAAAAAATAAAATTGGCCCAAAATTTTTTTTTTTGAAGACCGAAAGGTTTTCTTGACAAAATTTTTTTGCCCAGTCCAAAAAAAGGGGTGTCTAAATTTGGGTAGTTTTGAAGATCAAAAAATGGTGTTTTCTTGACATGTCTGAACCTGTAAGCTTTCTGAAAAGAACAGTACATTGAAAAGTATGAAAAAATAAATTGTCCAAAATTATAATTTTTTTCAACAGGTCCGGACCAGTCCACTTTTTCAGAAAAGGGGTGTCTATATTTGGGTAGTTTTGAAGATCAAAATATTGTGTTTTCTTGACATGTCTGAACCTGTAAGCTTTCTCTCAAAAGTTCAGAGCATTGAAATTATGAAAAAATGAAATGGCCCAAAATTATTATTTTTTTTGTTTTCTTGACAGGTCTGGACCAGTCCACTTTTTTGGAAAAGGGGGTGTTTAAATTTTATTTGGGTAGTTTTGAAGATCAAAAAAATTGTGTTTTTCTTGAAAGGTCTGAACCTGTAAGCTTTCTCAAAAGTTCGGGGCATTGAAATTATGAAAAAAATGAAATGGCCCAAAATTATTATTTTTTTTCAACAGGTCCGGACCAGTCCACTTTTTCAGAAAAGGGGGTTGTCTAAATTTGGGATAAAAAAATTGTTTTTCTTGAAGATCAAAATTTTGTGTTTGAAATTGAAATGGCCCAAAATTATTATTTTTTTCAACAGGTCTGAACCTGTCCACTTTTTCAAAAGTGTTTTTGACATCGGGCATCAAAATTATGAAAAAAAAATTGGCCAAAATTATTATTTTTTGACAGGACCGGACCAGTCCACTTTTTCAAAAAAGAGGGGAGTCTAAATTTGGGTTGTTTTGAAGATCAATAAATTGTGTTTTCTTGACATGTCTGAACCTGTAAGCTTTCTGAAAAGAACAGTACATTAACCCTTTGCGGTCCATTGTCGGACTGGGTCCAACATTGCAATTATTCCTCACAGATCCTTTGTCGGACTGGGTCCGACATCATTATAGCAACGCAATAAACGGGTGTTTAGTCGTTCTTTCTCCGGAAAAAGCTGAGAAAACCATTCAATTGCCGAGAAGGAGCGACAGGAGCCGAGACAAGTCGAAAAAAAAATTAAAAAATAAAAAAAGGCGTATCTCATGAATAGTCATACATGGTATCAGGTATCAGATAACGGGGGCGGTCTGAAGTAAACAAGTTGGCTGTCTGAATCAGCGCACAGAAAACACGGACATTTGCAGATCTTTTTTGAGATGTTATAGTAATAAAATAATGACTTGGATCGCATTACTGAGGAGTTTGGTGATAAAACGAGTGATCCGGAGATGATCGATCGGTATGTACGACTATTATTATTATTATTATTTATTTCTTACATAGGTGAACGCTATAGCAAACAAAAGGGTGGGGCGGGGCTGGAGATGCCTAGTGAGTGCTTTGTTGATATGCAGGGCCATTTAAACCCGTTTGACTGTGAAAAAAAATACTTTTAAACAGCGCGTATAAAATTAACTGCGCGTGTGAAAATTAATTAGACCTGGCGTGCCTGACGCACACTTAATAAATGGACTGCAAAGGGTTAATGTACTGTTCTTTTGAGAAAGCTTATAGGTTCGGACATGTCAGAAAACAATTTTTTGATCTTCAAAACTACCAAAATTTAGACACCCCCCTTTTTTGAAAAAGTGGACTGGTCCGGTCCTATCAAAAAAAATAATAATTTTAGCCAATTTTATGTTTTCATAATTTCTATGCCCAAGCTTTTGAAAAAGCTTACAGGTTCAGACATGTCAAGAAAACACAATTTTTTGATCTTCAAAACTACCCAAATTTAGACAACCCCTTTTCTGTAAAAGTGGACTAGTCCGGTCTTGTGAAAAAAAATCATAATTTTGGCCAATTTTATGTTTTCATAATTTCAATGCCCGAGCTTTTGAAAAAGCTTACAGGTTCGGACCTCTCAAGAAAACACAATTTTTTGATCTTCAAAACTACCCAAATTTAGACACCCCCTTTTCTGTAAAAGTGGACTGGTCCAGACCTGTCGAAAAAATTAAATTTTGGTCAATTTTATTTTTTCATAATTTTAATCTATTGTTCTTTTGAGACAGCTTATAGGTTCGGACCTGTCAAGAAAACAATTTTTTGATCTTCAAAACTACCAAAATTTAGACTCCCCCCTTTTTTGAAAAAGTGGACGTTTATGTAAATTTTGGCCAATTTTATTTTTTCATAATTTTAATATACTGTTCTTTTGCGAAAGCTTACAGGTTTAGACCTGTCAAGAACACAATTTTTTTGATCTTCTAAACTTCCCAAATTTAGACAACCCCTTTTCTGAAAAAGTGGACTGGTCCGGACCTGTTGAAAAAAAATAATAATTTTGGCCAATTTTATGTTTTCATAATTTCGATGCCTGAGCTTTTGAAAAAGCTTAGAGGTTCAGACATGTCAAGAAAACACAATTTTTTGATCTTCAAAACTATCCAAATTTAGACACCCCCTTTTCTGTAAAAGTGGACTGGTCCGGACCTGTCGAAAAAATTAAATTTTGGCCAATTTTATTTTTTCATAATTTTAAAGTACTGTTCTTTTGAGAAAGCTTATAGGTTCGGACCTGCCAAGAAAACAATTTTTTGATCTTCAGAACTACCAAAATTTAGACACCCCCCTTTTTTGAAAAAGTGGACTGGTCCGGCCCTGTCAAAAAAATAATAATTTTGGACAATTTTATTTTTTCATAATTTCGATGCCCGAGCTTTTGAAAAAGATTACATGTTCAGACATGTCAAGAAAACATAATTTTTTGATCTACAAAACTACCCAAATTTAGACACCCCCTTTTCTTTAAAAGTGGACTGGTCCGGACCTGTCGAAAAAATTTAATTTTAGCCAATTTTATTTTTTCATAATTTTAAATCTTTGCGGTCCATTGTCGGACTGGGTCCGACATTGCAATTATTCCTCTTCAAAACTCCTTTGTCGGACTGGGTCCGTGAAAAAAAATCATTATAGCAACGCAATAAACAGGTGTTTAGTCGTTTTTTATCCGGAAAAAATTTTAAAACCATTCAATTGCTGAGTGGGAGCGACAGGAGCTGAGACAAGGTCAAAAAAAAAAAAAAAAAAGTGGATCCCATGAATAGTCATAAATGGTATCAGGTATCAGATAACGGGCGTTCATAGTAAACAAGCTGGCTGAGTCCTCAGCGCACAGAGACTATCATGGACATTTGCAGAGCTTTTTTCAGATGTTATAGTAATAAAATAATGACTTGGATCGCATTATTGAGGAGTTTGGTGATAAAACGAGTTTTTTGATCCGGAGATGATCGACACCCCTCGGTATGTACGACTATTATTATTATTATTATTTATTTTTTTCATAATTTTAGGTTCTTTTGAAAAGCTTATAGCAAACAAAAGGGTGGGGCGGGGCTGGAGATGCCTAGTGAGTGCTTTGTTGATATGCAGGGCCATTTAAACCCGTTTGACTGTGAAAAAAATACTTTTAAACAGCGCCGAAATTAACTGTCAAAAAATTAATTAACCTGGCGTGCCTGACGCCAATTTAATAAATGGACTGCAAAGGGTTAATGTACTGTTCTTTTGAGAAAGCTTATAGGTTCGGACATGTCAGAAAACAATTTTTGATCTTCAAAACTACCAAAATTTAGACACCCCCTTTTTGAAAAAAAAGTGGACTGGTCCGGTCCTATCAAAAAAAATAATAATTTTAGCCAATTTTATGTTTTCATAATTTTAATGTGCCCAAGCTTTTGAAAAAGCTTACAGGTTCAGACATGTCAAGAAAACACAATTTTTTGATCTTCAAAACTACCCAAATTTAGACAACCCCTTTTCTGTAAAAGTGGACTAGTCCGGTCTTGTGAAAAAAAATCATAATTTTGGCCAATTTTATGTTTTCATAATTTCAATGCCCAGCTTTTGAAAAAAGCTTTACAGGTTCGGACCTCTCAAGAAAACACAATTTTTGATCTTCAAAACTACCCAAATTTAGACACCCCCTTTTCTGTAAAAGTGGACTGGTCTGGACCTGTCGAAAAAATTAAATTTGGACCATTTTATTTTTTCATAATTTTAATGTACTATTCTTTTGAGAAAGCTTATAGGTTCGGACCTGTCAAGAAAACAATTTTATGATCTTTAGAACTACCAAAATTTAGACACCCCGCTTTTATGAAAAAGTGGACTGGTCCGGTCCTGTCAAAAAAAATAATAATTTTGGCCAATTTTATTTTTTTCATAATTTTGATGTTCTTTTTTGAAAAGCTTACAGGTTCAGACATGTCAAGAAAACACAATTTTTGATCTTCAAAACTACCAAAATTTAGACACCCCCTTTTCTGTAAAAATGGACTGGTCCAGACCTGTCGAAAAAATTAAATTTTGGCCAATTTTATTTTTTCATAATTTTAATGTACTGTTCTTTTGAGAAAGCTTATAGGTTCAGACCTGTCAAGAAAACACAATTTTCTGATCTTCAGGACTACCAAAATTTAGCACCCACCTTTTTTGAAAAAGTGGACTAGTCCGGTCTTGTGAAAAAAAAATCATAATTTTGGACCATTTTATTTTTTCATAATTTTAATGTACTGTTCTTTTGAAAAAGCTTACAGGTTCGGACCTCTCAAGAAAACACAATTTTTGATCTTCAAAACTACCCAAATTTAGACACCCCTTTTCTGTAAAAGTGGACTGGTCCGACCTGTTGAAAAAAAATAATTTTGGACCATTTTATTTTTTCATAATTTTTGATGCCCGAGCTTTTGAAAAAAATCAATTTTGCTTACAGGTTCAGACATTCAAGAAAACACAATTTTTGATCTTCAAAACTACCCAAATTTAGACACCCCCTTTTCTATAAAAAATGGATTGGTCCGTCCTGTCAAAAAAAAATAAATTTTGGCCAATTTTATTTTTTCATAATTTTAATGTACTGTTCTTTTGAAAAAGCTTAGAGGTTCAGACCTGTCAAGAAAACACAATTTTTTGATCTTCAAACTACCAAAATTTAGACACCCACCTTTTTGAAAAAGTGGACTGGTCCGGTCCTGTGAAAAAAAAAATAATTTTGGCCATTTTATTTTTTCATAATTTCAATGCCCGACTTTTGAAAAAGCTTACAGGTTCAGACCTGTCAAGAAAACACAATTTTTTTTATCTTCAAAACTACCCAAATTTAGACACCCCCTTTTCTGTAAAAAAGTGGACTGGTCCGGACCTGTCGAAAAAATTAAATTTTGGACCATTTTATTTTTTCATAATTTTAATGTACTGTTCTTTTGAAAAAGCTTATAGGTTCAGACCTGTCAAGAAAACAAATTTTTGATCTTCAAAACTACCCAAATTTAGACACCCCTTTTCTGTAAAAGTGGACTGGTCCGGACCTGTTGAAAAAAATAATAAATTTTGGACCATTTTATTTTTTCATAATTTTAATGTACTGTTCTTTTGAAAAAGCTTACAGGTTCAGACCTTTCAAGAAAACACAATTTTTGATCTTCAGGATTCTACTGGTCCGGTCCTGTCAAAAAAATAATAATTTTGGACCATTTTATTTTTCCCTTTTTTTGAAAAGTGGACTAGTCCAATTTTTTGATCTTCAAAACTGTGAAAAAAAATCATAATTTTTTGGCCAATTTTATTTTTTCATAATTTTAATGCCCGAGCTTTTGAAAAACTTAGGGTTCAGACCTCTCAAGAAAACACAATTTTTTTGATCTTCAGAACTACCAAAATTTAGACACCCCTTTTTTGAAAAAGTGGACTGGTCCGGTCCTTTTGGCAAAAATCATAATTTTTTGGCCAATTTTAATATACTGTTGTTTTGAAAAAAAGCTACAGGTTCAGACCTGTCAAAAAAACAATTTTTTTTGATCTTCAAAACTACCAAAATTTAGACACCCCTTTTCTGTAAAAGTGGACTGGTCGGACCTGTCGAAAAAATTAAATTTGGACCATTTTATTTTTTCATAATTTTAATGTACTGTTCTTTTGAGAAAGCTTATAGGTTCAGACCTGTCAAGAAAACAATTTTTTGATCTTCAAAACTACCCAAATTTAGACACCCCTTTTCTGAAAAAGTGGACTGGTCCGGACCTGTTCAAATAAACAATAAATTTGGACCATTTTATTTTTTCATATTTTCAATGCCCCGAACTTTTGAGAAAGCTTCCAGGTTTGGACCTCTCAAGAAAACACAATTTTTTGATCTTCAAAACTACCCAAATTTAGACACCCCCTTTTCTGTAAAAGTGGACTGGTCCGGACTTGTTGAAAAAAATAATAATTTTGGACCATTTTATTTTTTCATAATTTCAATGCCCCAAACTTTTGAGAAAGCTTCCAGGTTTGGACCTCTCAAGAAAACACAATTTTTTGATCTTCAAAACTACCCAAATTTAGACACCCCCTTTTCTGTAAAAGTGGACTGGTCGGACCTGTTGAAAAAAATAATAATTTTGGACCATTTTATTTTTTCATAATTTCAATGCCCCGAACTTTTGAAAAAGCTTACAGGTTCGGACCTTTCAAGAACACACAATTTTTTGATCTTCAGATCTACCAAAATTTAGACACCCCCCTTTTTTGAAAAAGTGGACTGGTCCGGTCCTGTCAAAAAAAATAATAATTTTGGACCATTTTATTTTTTCATAATTTTGATGCCCGAGCTTTTGAAAAAGCTTACAGGTTCAGACATGTCGAGAAAACACAATTTTTTGATCTTCAAAACTACCCAAATTTAGACACCCCCTTTTCTATAAAAATGGATTGGTCCAGACCTGTCGAAAAAATTAAATTTTGGCCAATTTTATTTTTTCATAATTTTAATGTACTGTTCTTTTGAGAAAGCTTAGAGGTTCAGACCTGTCAAGAAAACACAATTTTCTGATCTTCAGGACTACCAAAATTTAGACACCCACCTTTTTTGAAAAAGTGGACTGGTCCGGTCCTGTGAAAAAAAATAATAATTTTGGCCAATTTTATGTTTTCATAATTTCAATGCCCGAGCTTTTGAAAAAGCTTACAGGTTCAGACCTGTCAAGAAAACACAATTTTTTTATCTTCAAAACTACCCAAATTTAGACACCCCCTTTTCTGTAAAAGTGGACTGGTCCGGACCTGTCGAAAAAATTAAATTTGGACCATTTTATTTTTTCATAATTTTAATGTACTGTTCTTTTGAGAAAGCTTATAGGTTCGGACCTGTCAAGAAAACAATTTTTTGATCTTCAAAACTACCCAAATTTAGACACCCCTTTTTCTGAAAAAGTTAACTGGTCCGGACCTGTTCAAAAAAACAATAATTTTGGACCATTTTATTTTTTCATAACTTCAATGCCCTGAACTTTTGAGAAAGCTTCCAGGTTTGGACCTCTCAAGAAAATACAATTTTTTGATCTTCAAAACTACCCAAATTTAGACACCCCCTTTTCTGTAAAAGTGGACTGGTCCGGACCTGTTGAAAAAAATAATAATTTTGGACCATTTTATTTTTTCATAATTTCAATGCCCAGAACTTTTGAAAAAGCTTACAGGTTCGGACCTTTCAAGAACACACAATTTTTTGATCTTCTGATGTACCAAAATTTAGACACCCCCCTTTTTTGAAAAAGTGGACTGGTCCGGTCCTGTCAAAAAAAAAATAATTTTGGCCAATTTTATTTTTTCATAATTTTGATGCCCGAGCTTTTGAAAAAGCTTACAGGTTCAGACATGTCGAGAAAACACAATTTTTTGATCTTCAAAACTACCCAAATTTAGACACCCCCTTTTCTGTAAAAGTGGACTGGTCCGGACCTGTCGAAAAAATTAAATTTTGGCCAATTTTATTTTTTCATAATTTTAATGTCCTGTTCTTTTGAGAAAGCTTAGAGATTTAGACCTGTCAAGAAAACACTTTTTTGATCATCAAAACTACCCAAATTTAGACACCCCCTTTTCTGAAAAAGTGGACTTGTCTGGACCTGTTGAAAAAAATAATAATTCTGGACCGTTTTATTTTTTCATAATTTCAATGCCCCGAACTTTTGAGAAAGTCTACTGGTTCAGACCTGTCAAGAAAACACAATCTTTTGATGTTCAGAACTAGCAAAATTTAGGCACCCCCCTTTTTTGAAAAAGTGGACTCGTCCGGTCCTGTAAAAAAAAATAATAATTTTGGCCAATTTCACTTTTTCATAATTTTTATACCCGAGCTTTTGAAAAAGCTTACAAGTTCAGACATGTCAAGAAAACACAATTTTTTGATCTTCAAAACTACCCAAATTTAGACACCCCCTTTTCTGGAAAAGTGGAGTGGTCCGGACCTGTCGAAAAAATTACATTTTGGCCAATTTTATTTTTTCATAATTTTAATGTACTGTTCTTTTGAGAAAGCTTACAGGTTTGGACCTGTCAAGAAAACACTTTTTTGATCTTCAAAACTACCCAAATTTAGACACCCCCTTTTCTGAAGAAGTGGACTGGTCTGGACCTGTTGAAAAAAATAATTATTCTGGACCATTTTATTTTTTCATAATTTCAATGCCCCAAACTTTTGAGAAAGCCTACAGGTTCGGACCTGTCAAGAAAACACAATCTTTTGATGTTCAGAACTACCAAAATTTAGACACCCCCCTTTTTTGAAAAAGTGGACTGGTCTGGTCCTGTCAAAAAAAATAATAATTTTGGTCAATTTTATTTCTTCATGATTTCGATGCCCAAGCTTTTGAAAAAGCTTACAGATTCAGACATGTCAGGAAAACACAATTTTTTGATCTTCAAAACTACCTAAATTTAGACACCCCCTTTTCTGAAAAAGTGGACTGGTCCGGACCTGTTGAAAAAAATAATAATTTTGGACCATTTTATTTTTTCATAATTTCAATGCCCCGAACTTTTGAGAATGCTTAGAGTTTCGGAGCTCTCAAGAAAACGGGTCTGCTGAAAGTGCTTTCCTTCAGGGGCAGGGCTCTGGTCATCAACCAACTGGTGGCGTCGATGCTCTGGCATCGACTCACCATCCTGAGCCCGCCCCCTGAGTTTATGGCCAGGGTCCAGAGGAAGCTGACAGACTTCTTCTGGGCGGAAAGCATTGGGTCTCTCTTGGGGGTGCTGAGCCTCCCTCTGGCCGAGGGAGGACAAGGGTTGGTGTGCATCAGGACTCAGGTGCACACCTTCCGCCTCCAGACCCTGCAGAGATACCTGTCACGCAGACCCGGCCCCGCAGTGGTGGTGCGCGCTGGCCTCCCTCCTCCTGCTCCAGCTGCACCGCTTGGGCTCGACCAGCAGCTGTTCTGACTCAACCTCCCGGGATCCGTCTCCCAGAGCTGCCGGTCTTTACAGGGACCTGCTCAAGACCCGAGCATGTTCGACATCGGCCAAACGCGGTTCCGACCGAGGGGGGGAGGAATTCCTTCTGAGCCCCTGCTGCACAACCCCTATCTAGGTGCGCAGGCGTTGGAATCCCCCGCGGTGCGGAGCCTGTTGATCTCGGCCAAGGTGACCAGAGTCTGGGATCTCCTGGATCACCAATGCTCGGCGTAGCTGACTCCCGAGTCACTGGTTGCCAGGGCGACTCGGGGGACCCTCAGAACAGCCCGCCGAGCAATCCGGGAGTGCAAAGCAGCTTTGCACCCAGACTCTGTCAGGTATCTCGAGGGGGTCCTCAGGACCGGGGAGCCATCGTCCCTCCCTACCCCCAGCTCTCTGGTCCTGCTGATAAAACCAAAGGATCGGGCTCCCCCTCAGCCTCCCCTCGAGAATCACCTGAGCAGGATCTCGCAGTTCTCCTCGACCCCCCTTCGTTCCGTGTCGAGGAGGACCCTGTACGCGATGGCGCTCCACACCCTCCACTTCCTCGCCCTCGTCTCCCGCCGGAGCCCCTCCAACCCCCGGAGGGCGAGAGTCCCCAGAGGTGCTGGGGACCTGGGATGGAGGGTACTACACGGTGCGCTCGCGTCAGGAGAGTTCCTGCGTCACTTCACCGACTCAGACCCCGCATGCCCTTTCTGCGGTGAGTCCGAGTCGGTGTTCCACATTTATTTCCTTTGCGCCAGGCTGCAGCCGTTCTTTGTGTTCCTCAAGAACCTCCTGCTGCAGTTCTGGCTGCATTTTTCCCCCACCCTTTTTATTTTCGGGCACCCTGTTCGTGGCTCCACCAAGAAGAGGGACCTCCTGGTGAATCTGCTCCTGGATCTTGGCAAACTTACCATCTACAAGACCAGGAAGTGTAAGATCACCGGGGAGGGTCTCTTTGACTGTGGGGCCATGTTCAGGGCCCTCCTTCGTTCCTGGGTGGCGTTAGAGCACGCCGATGCGGAGTCCACTGGCGACATGATGGCTTTTGTTGACCAGTGGGCTCTGGGTGGCATGCTCTGTACCACCCCCCCCCCCCCCCCCCTTGTTTTGAACGTTTAATTTACGGAAAAAAAATCACTGGGTTAGTTAATGGACAGTTTTTGGTTGGCACCCCCTTTTGATTAGGGGGTGCCAAACTGCATCTTTTCACCGGCTGCCTTTGGGGCAGTTTGCTACCGACCCTTAAATAGGCTGTACCCTTGAGCAAGCAGGTACTTCACAGATTGCTCCAGTAAAATACCCAGCTCTATAAATGGGCACAAATACAAGTCACTGAATAAAAGCATCAGCTAAAAAATTATCTATAGCAATTTATGTCCATATGTGAAACACACACACACACAAAATACAGCAATTAATCATGTAGTCACATAGAGGTGGTGATTAAATGGGTCTCTTTAAGCAAGGTGCAGTTGTATTGAAGTGAAAGTGGTTGCCTAAAGGTACAGTTGGTGGCTAAATAACAAGCTGTGATGCAAATAAAAATCCAACTACAGCCTCGTATTAAAGATTATGAACACATCTGTGATGTTTGTTGGTATAGAAATGAATTAGTATAAGGGAGTGGATTTTCTGTTTCTGTTAAAATTGGAAGATTTTTTGAATACATACACAACATACACATAGGGTAGCAGCGTAGAGTAGTGGTTAGGGCTCTGGACTGACCGGAGGGTCGTGGGTTCAATCCCAGGTGGGGGACACTGCTGTTGTACCCTTGAGCAAGGTACTTTACCTAGATTGCTCCAGTAAAAACCCAACTGTATAAATTGGTAATTGTATGTAAAAAATAATGTGATATCTTGTAACAATTGTAAGTCACCCTGGATAAGGGCATCTGCTAAGAAAGAAATAATAATAACAAGCAGTTCTGTAACCACTGGGTGTCTTAACGAAGAACTTGATTACAATCTTTGCTCTTATGATTTATCATGTATATTAGGTTATAGTTTGTGGCACGGTGGTGTGGTGGTTAGCGCTGCTGCCTCACAGCTCCAGGGTCCCAGGTTTGATTCCCGTTTCAGGGGAGTTTGCATGTTCTCCCCGTGTTCGTGTTGGTTTTCACCAGGCACACCGGTTTCCTCCCCTCAACCAAAAACACACTGGTCAGGTTGATTGGTCACTCTAAATTGCCCTCTGTGTGCATGCTTGTGTGACTGTGAGAGTTGGCCAGTGATGGACTGGTGTCCCATCCTGGGTGTAGTCCTGCCTTGCACCATGTCTGCCGGGTTAAGCTCCAGCTCACCGTGACCCTGTATTGGATAAAATGGCTATTGATGATGGATGGATGGTTAATATTTGTAATAATGCATTGTGACGGATGGCTTGTAGTGGTGAGGTGTGGTGATGTCACAGACCAGAAACACAGACTCAGGAAGTACGGGTGAGAGCTGAAACGCAACGGCGTTCAGCTCCTTTTATTAAATAATAAATCAAAAACAAAAGATTCGAACAAACACCAAAACAGTACAAAACAAAAGGCGCGTTGGCCAAACAAATAAATAAGTATCGTGCTGGTGTAAACCAGCACGCTTAGCAGTTATTTTTAAGTTTTCTCTCTCCTCGCTCTCTTCGCTCTTACACCCTCTCCTTACACTCCACCCCGAGCGCAGACAGCTGTCGGCTTTTATATTCTGGCCGAGGGGTTAACTAGCAATTAATTATATTATTACCCCTCGGCCACAGTCTGCATGAGATTAATAAGGATGTGTGACTGTCAGCTAGTTAAATAATCAGTAGCTGATCAGCCACGCATCCTCACGAGGTTTTTAAATCAAAACAATAACAAATACGCTGTGCTTTTATCTGCGCCGCAAACAATACAAATAATAATGCAAATATATATAGGGGCGGACACTCCACATGCATTTATTGACATCCACATGTTCTCCGATTAATAAACATTTGGACTGAATGTGTTTAATTTTCCCACACATAAATTGTCAAAATCCCACATCAAGTATAATATATACATTTAGAGTCCTCTAGAGTCGCAGTCAGTCCAGCAGGTTTTTGTAGCTGTCTGTAAATCTCCAACTGCTTAAGAGCAAATAAAAGGGTCAACTTGTCCAATTAAGCAAATTAATTCAAATCAGGTAATGAAGGCCTCAGGGGATCAAAAAATGAAAACCTTCTTGTCCCAGAGTTCTGCACCCCTGACAAAGTAGATGTTAACACAGTCATTTATTCACAAAGTAGATGTAACACAGTCATTCATTCACAGCTGTCTTATTGTTTTTATTTATTTATCTGTTTTGATTGAAGTCCTGCTTTCCTGTCAAAAGTACTATGAAAATAAACAAGGAGATAAAAATTGACAAACAAAGAACTTTATTACAAATATATAATGCAGTTTGGATATTACAAATTAAAATGCAGTTATTTTTGACAGATATGTTTTTATGATATAGCAAGAAATAATGAATGTACACTTGCTTTTTGTTGATATTTTAAAACCACCTTTTGGGGGGTTAAATCAACATTTAGACCCATCCACTAAAACCAAATTAGAAATATGTACTTATTAGCAGTTTAATTTATCATAAGTGGGCACTTTCTTCTACTAATAAATACAACCACCATTAAATTCTGACTTTGCGATTAGCTGGTGGGTCAAGTTTTAATTGAATCCCTCCATTTCATTTACACTGAATAAAGGGTATGAATAATTATGGAGCCTACTGGATTTACAAGTGAGTATTCCTGAGCATTCTCTATAAACATTTAAATAAACAGTAAGTATTAATGACTTTATGCACAATATTTTACTTGAAATGCATATTGTTCACTAAATATATTAAACAACCTTCAACAATGTTACATGTAAAAAACATTAAATAACAACCATCACACTGCACTGCACCTTTTAGATGGACATCAAGTGTTTTTTTAAATGGTGGCGTTTATTGGGTTTATATTTGCTTGGTTGGCAAAATGGACAGTGGTGCAATCTGCAGCATTGGGTACAGCGTTTCACCTCAGGCAACACTTCTCCTTTCACTGCTGTTATATGTAACTGAAATACAAAGAGCAAATTACAACATGATTAATAACCTACAATTAATATACATCAGTGTATCTCCATTGAGATTGGATGAAAATAATGTGTAAAAAATATTGTTTTTATTGTTATTTATGGAAAAATAATGTGATATCTTGTAACAACTGTAAGTCGCCCTGGATAAGGGCGTCTGCTAAGAAATAAATAATAATAATGATCTGTAGCTAATGTGAAATTTAGAAAACACTGATGTATATTGGTACAGTGAGATATATTAAAGAACTAGTGACAATGGCCTCTATACTCAAAGCATTTTATGCAAATTTGTATTAGCATAATTTTTTTTAGAGCTGTAAATGTTGTAAATGCAAGTTATGAAGTAAGATTTCCTCATACACAAGATCTATACATATTAAGCATATGTGCTGTGACTTCTTACATTTTATTAGTTTAGAAAAAGTGTCAATAATAGCAAATTTGTGTAAAATGCTTTGAGTAGAGAGAATAAAATAAAATAATATATATATATATATATATATATATATATATATATATATATATATTAACCACAGATGACAAATGAATACACATTTAATATATGAAAAGTGTATATATTTTTATGTAAAATTGTACAACTTAAACGCCGTAACCAAATAAACAATAATTATAAAAATGAAAGTTAAATCATTGGTTTAACTTCGGATGTACCGCATGCTAACCTGAATCTTTATGTTACTTTTAAGTGGAAAACAATATATCAATTTTTCCATTGTTTTTGGTAAATTAGCATTTTTGATTGCCCAATGTGCCGAAGTCTATGGCGATAATTAGGATCAAAAAGATAAAAGTTAGCAAACAAAGATAGTTGAAAGTGTGTAGGCCTAATTGGCATTTTTACCGTTATGTAACAGAGATCTTTGTTATAACTAGCTGTAGTCATAAGTAACCAGTGTTTACACCCTGTAGTAATAACATTGTTATTTAATAAACATTAATTATAACTTTTATAAGTATTTGAAAATAAATCACATTAAAAAATGATTTAATAATTTCAGCGGACACTAACAAATGTTTCTAATGTATATAGATATAAGTTAGTTACACACACACACACACACACACATACATATATATGTGTGTATATATATATATATATATATATAGATATATAGTGAGATAGCAGGGAGGGGGTTAAAATCCTCCCTGCGTAAGACATGTGCGCAGGCACATTTTTGTTGTTTTGTTTTATTGTTAAATTTTTTTTGCTTTATTGTTTAATTTATTTGCTGATTGTTTATTGTTTAATTATCACCCGCACCTTGCTACCTATTGTAAATTAATGCCATGTGCGGGGGATTAAAAGGAGAGCAGCAAGACTATTCGGGGGCTGCTGAGTAGAAGGTGGCAGAAGAAAGGTGCCCTGCTTCCGAGCAGTCCTAAAAAAAAGTGCTGTGTTAAGCCTGTGTGGTTTTGAGTGGTGACAGGTAAACGGTTTAGTCGTCCTGCGAGTTAGTCAGGGAATTACCTGTTTAGTTAGCGCTCCAGACGGAGCTAGGTGTTTTGTGTTTTGTTTATTTTTGTGTTTATTAAAAAAAATAGCGCTTCCGCGAAGAAAAAGCAATTTCTGTGTTCTGGGTCATAATTTTTAAAGGGGCACAAACCCGTGTGAGCAACGGTCGTTTACAATATATATATATATATATATATATACAGTGGATATCAAAAGTCTACACACCCTTTCAAAATTTCTATTGTTTGTTGCCTTAAAGGCTGAAATCAAGACAAATCAAGTCAGACTTTTTTCAACTGTATTTAGACATTGTAACCAACAATATTTAAGTGAAAAACAAAAGGATCATTTCTTTGGAAAATAATTAAAAATAAAAAACCTTCAATGCCTTGGTTGCATAAGTGTGCACACCCTTCAATTAATACTTAGTGGAAGCACCTTTCGCGTTAATAACAGCAGTAAGTCTGTTTGGATAAGTGTGTACCAACTTAGCACACCTGGATTTTGCAATTTTCACCAATTCTTCTTTGCAGAAGAGTTCAAGCTCACTCAAATTGCGAGGGACCTCTTATGCACACTCCTCTTTAGGTCAGTCCACAGATTTTCTATAGGAATGAGGTCCGGGCTCTGACTGGGCCATTCCAGGACATTGATCTTCCGTTTTTTCAGCCATTCCTTGGTTGATTTGGCTGTGTGCTTCGGATCGTTGTCGTGAAAGGTGAAATTCTTCTTTAACTTCAGCTTTTTTGAAGAGGGCAGCACGTTTCCCTCCAAAATATCTTGGTATTTGGAGCTATTCATTCTCCCCTCTATCCTGACCACAGCCCCTGTCCCCGCTGAAGAGAAACAGCCCCATAGCATGATGCTGCCACCACCATGCTTGACAGTAGGTACTGTGTTTTTTGGGTAATGGGCTGTGTTGGATTTGCGCCAAACATCTTTGGGAATTAAGGCCAAAAAGTTCTACCTTGGTCTCATCAAAAAATGTAATGGTTCAACTAAAAAAAAAAATACTACAAGACATTTTCCCACTTGGTTTCGGGAGATTGAGTGTGTCTTCTTGCATAATTAAGACAGGACTGGATGTTCTTTTTTGTGAGAAGTGGCTTCCATCTTGCCACCCTGCCCCACAGCTCAGAATTGTGGAGAACATGCGAAATGGTTGTTACATGCATGGAGTGGCCAGTCTCTGCCATAAAGTCCTGCAGCTCCTTTAAGGTTGCTGTTGGCCTCTTGGTAGCCTCTCTGATGAGCTTCCTCCTTGCACGATCATCAATCTTGGAGGGACAGTCTGATTTAGGCAAGGTGCTGGTGGTGCCATATTTCCTCCACTTCTTGATTATGGTCTTCACTGTGTTCCATGGTATATTTAAGGCCTTCAAAATCTTTTTATATCCCTCTCCTCATTTGTACCTTTCAACAATAAGGTCCTGAAGCTCTTTTGTTAGCTCCTTATTGCCCATGGTTGTCTCTGCACACTAACATACACTATGCAACAAAGAAACCTACAGGGAAATCCTACAGAAACAGCTGATTTTATTTTAATCTAATCAGAATCATTTCAGTTGATCTCAGGTGAAGGCAAATTAGTTTTGTGCATAACTTGGAACATGATTGCTTAAATCTGAACACAATTACAACCCCCATTATGAGGGGTGTGTACACTTATCCAACCAAGGTGTTTTAGTTTTCCATTTGTAATTCATTGTCAGAAATGTGTAGCCTTTTGTTTTTACTGTGATTTTGTAGGTTACCATGTCCAACTGAAAGTGACAAAGTCTGATTTAATGGGTTTTCATTTCAGGCCTCAAGGCAACAAACACTAGAAATTTTGAAAGGGTGTGTAGACTTTTGATAGCCACTGTATATATATATATATATATATATATATATATATATATATATATATATATATATATATATATATATATATATATATATACAGGCGTGCTCAAATTTGTTGGTACCCTTACAGCTCATTGAAATAATGCTTCATTCCTCCTGAAAAGTGATGAAATTAAAAGCTATTTTATCATGTATACTTGCATGCCTTTGGTATGTCATAGAATAAAAAAAAGAAGCTATGAAAAGAGATGAATTATTGCTTATTCTACAAAGATATTCTAAAATGGCCTGGACACATTTGTTGGTACCCCTTAGAAAAGATAATAAATAATTGGATTATAGTGATATTTCAAACTTATTAGTTTCTTTAATAAGTATCACACATGTCTCCAATCTTGTAATCAGTCATTCAGCCTATTTAAATGGAGAAAAGTAGTCACTGTGCTGTTTGGTATCATTGTGTGCACCACACTGAACATGGACCAGAGAAAGCAAAGGAGAGAGTTGTCTGAGGAGATCAGAAAGAAAATAATAGACAAGCATGGTAAACGTAAAGGCTACAAGACCATCTCCAAGCAGCTTGATGTTCCTGTGACAACAGTTGCAAATATTATTAAGAAGTTTAAGGTCCATGGAACTGTAGCCAACCTCCCTGGGCGCAGCCGCAAGAGGAAAATCGACCCCAGATTGAACAGAAAGATAGTGCGAATGGTAGAAAAAGAACCAAGGATAACTGCCAAAGAGATACAAGCTGAACTCCAAGGTGAAGGTAAGTCAGTTTCTGATCGCACCATCCGTCGCTTTTTGAGCGAAAGTGGGCTCCATGGAAGAAGACCCAGGAGGACTCCACTTTTGAAAGAAAAACATAAAAAAGCCAGACTGGAATTTGCTAAAATGCATATTGACGAGCCACAATCCTTCTGGGAGAATGTCCTTTGGACAGATGAGTCAAAACTGGAGCTTTTTGGCAAGTCACATCAGCTCTATGTTCACAGACGAAAAAAATGAAGCTTTCAAAGAAAAGAACACCATACCTACAGTGAAACATGGAGGAGGCTCGGTTATGTTTTGGGGCTGCTTTGCTGCGCCTGGCACAGGGTGCCTTGAATCTGTGCAGGGCACAATGAAATCTCAAGACTATCAAGGCATTCTGGAGCGAAACGTACTGCCCAGTGTCAGAAAGCTCTGTCTCAGTCGCAGGTCATGGGTCCTCCAACAGGATAATGACCCAAAACACACAGCTAAAAGCACCCAAGAATGGATAAGAACAAAACATTGGACTATTCTGAAGTGGCCTTCTATGAGTCCTGATCTGAATCCTATCAAACATCTATGGAAAGAGCTGAAACTTGCAGTCTAGAGAAGGCACCCATCAAACCTGAGACAGCTGGAGCAGTTTGCTCAGGAAGAGGGGCCAAACTACCTGTTAACAGGTGCAGAAGTCTCATTGAGAGCTACAGAAAACGTTTGATTGCAGTGATTGCCTCTAAAGGTTGTGCAACAAAATATTAGGTTAAGGGTCCCATCATTTTTGTCCATGCCATTTTCATTTGTTTTATTATTTACAATATTATGTTGAATAAAAAATCAAATGCAAAGTCTGATTTCTATTAAATATGGAATAAACAATGGTGGATGCCAATTACTTTTGTCAGTTTCAAGTTATTTCAGAGAAAATTGTGCATTCTTCGATTTTTGTGGAGGGGTACCAACAAATTTGAGCACGTCTGTATATATTACTCATGGATAATTAAATACAAAGGCAAATTTAACAAGTTAAACATACCTTGTGTGTCCTCTTCTGTCAAAATTTCAATGCAACTGTGCTTGCAACAACCGTCACTGTAGAGGTGGAGTTAGAGGGGGAGTTATAAGGGTACCAGGCTTGGGGTGTCAGGCTTGGGGTGTGAGGTGTGTGACGTTTGTCTTGCAAGTATACCCTTCTCCAAAGATTGGCCATACTGACATAACACTGGGAAAGCACACTATAGTCCTTGTGATTGATAATATGTTCAGTAACTTGCATTAGCATTCCCACAGTGTTTGCTGTCAAGCTAATTATTTTGCAAATATTCTAAAACCAATAAACTCAGAATACAACAGTACTATTTCAATAGTTATGAACCTTCCATGTATTACTGAAACTAATGTTAAACAAGCCAGATTTCTCCAAATGCTATCAGCAATATTGATACAAACAATATTTTCTGCATCTGGATACTGCAACATGGGCTATTTTGTAAAAACGGTATGTTTGTACTGTGATTAACCATTCCTCTTTCAAACTTTACAGTTCCTTAAGAATATCTGATAACATACTACTGTGCTGAAAGCCATAACCAGCACGCCTGTGAGTTGTCTGCAGAACTGCGTTTCCTCCAACGTGACAGGTCTGGTTGGCTTTACTGTTGGCTTGTGGTGTGAAAAAAGGAAGTTGGATTGACAGAACTTGTTTTGGAAGATGCTTGAGTGTGCTTGTCTTCATCTCTCGGCAGCACGGTGGCGTGGTGGTTAGCTTTGTTGCCTCACAGCTCTAGGGTCCTGGTTTCGATTCTGGCCTCAGGGGTCTGTCTGTGTGGAGTTTGTATGTTCAACCCAACGTGTTCGCATTGTGGGTTTTCTCTGGGAACTCCCAAAGCCCAAAGACTGTTCAGATTGGTCAACTTGCCCTCTGTGTGAGTGTGTGTGTCTGTGTGTGTGGTGCCTTGCGAAGGACTGGCGACCGCAACCCTCTAAAGGATGAAGCGGTTTTAATAATGGAGGTTTGGAAATAAAGAGAAACAACAACTGTTCTGTCTTAAAAGAGTGTTTTTTATTCAGCAAGAGCAGGAACCACAGCACTGGGGAGATCCACATGTTCTCTAAACAGCATACAAGACATTGCAGGAGGTATGCATTTCTATATCTCTAAATCAGAAAACGTTTTCAGTTCCAAAACTAAATACATTCTATTGGCTCTTAATATATATGAGGAAAGTGTGATCCTACACATGATTGATCCATTTTTCAGATTGGATCATTTAGTTTTAAAGTTAAGAATAAGTGTAGGAATGGAAATATGAGGCACTTCTCTTTTTAACGAGTTTTAGGTATTAAGGGACAATATATATACAAACATGTGGTGGAAGCTGATTCCCTGGGCTGATCTAGTTGTTTTTGTAGATCTTTAAAGCAGTGGGATATATCATGGGTTATTCCACCCCAACTCAACCACAAAGGGGCATTTTGTTGCCTGATTATTTCAGATATTGCAAGAAAGGTTTTGGGAGGTTTTGGTACATGCTGAGTTAAAAAATGCTACTCTTTTTTTTTTTTAAATCCCCTTTGACCTGTGACCTTTCAAAGCTCAACCTAACGTGAAATAAGTACCTTGACTAGAAAATTCACCCTGGGCTAAATGTAGACACTACAATCATGTGTAGCACCTCGTTCAACTCGCAATGCACAGGGCTTTTGAGAAAAAAATAATACCAGGAGCACCTAACTCACTTTCAGCAAGTTGCCAGACGACGGGTAGTGATGAGTTTTATTTGAAATTCAACCCAACCTTTTACCCTGGGGGGATGTGGATCCTAAAATATTAATATTGCTGTGAGAGAAATTACCTTAGAGAACAGTATTCAATATTTTGTGAAAAATTTTTGCTTTCAAGTACCTCTACTGGTCACTAAGCACCCTTGAATTTAGAATTTTTGCTGTTTTTTACAAAATTGAGACTGAAATAACTTGCGTGTGGGAGCTCCAAAAAAATCAGCTAAAAGATATTTGGATGATTTGGACTTTTTGGCACCACATCCCTCCTAGTTTGGTTCACGGAGTATATTTAAACAAGCTGCTGAGCTGCTCATACAGGAGTTGAGCCCAGAGAGATTGTTCTGGTCAAGATCCCTTTCGTATTTTAGGTTGACTTTCACGCTGTGACAAAACGAAGGAAACATTAAAGAAAGAAAAAAAGAACACTTTTTAACTCAGGGTGTCTGAAAATTTTACTAGCAAAATCCTGAGGTGATCGGGCAAGGCCCTGGTGGAGCTACAGACCCTATAAAGCTATGCATTGTTTCTAAGTGCTTAGCTACTGTATGTACTGCCTCTGGGTACCCTGAGAAAAACCCACACGGACACGGGAGAACATGCAAACTCCACACAGACAGACAGACCCTGAGGCCAGAATCGAATTGCTATAGTTTTTAAGTCTTGAACAGGCAATGTATCCCTGATGATACATACAATTAAATTGATATGAACCAACTCCCCAGTAATGTTGTTGAAGCTGACACCATGGGATCATTCAAGAAGCTGCTTGATGAGATTCTGGGATCAATAAGCTAGTAACAACCAAACGAGCAAGATGGGCCGAATGGCCTCTTCTCGTTTGTAAACTTTCTTATGTTCTTATGTTCTTAACTAAACCAATAAAGATATATTTGTATTTACTTCAACATTATCCTGTCTACTGATGGCTTACAAATAGAATCAAACAGTTATTAAACTTTTATCAAAAGAAAAAATATTGAATAATGATTATCCCTACATGCTGTCCTTACACCTCTCCAATCAGTCCTGATCAATGGAAGGGTGTGATTCAGAGGCTAGAGATTTTGCAGTATTATCTACAGTACCATATTTAGAAAGGATTTGAGATTAACAGAATGTAAACAGAAACTAGCATTTTGGGGATATGATAATCTTAGTTATTCTTTATTTCTTTATTTTATTTAAATGATTTCTATAGCGCCACTCGCCCTCAGGCATCGCAGCGCTGTGCTCAAAGATAAGCAAAATACACATAATCCCCAAGGGTTCATTCTGCATATTGTCTAGAAAAATCAGGCTTGACAGTGTATCTCTTCACTCTAGGGGGCAAGCATTGTATTAACTTCTGTCAACCATCTCCTCATCCTTAAACCATCATCACGATAAAGATGCTCAAGCATTGCAATCACCTCACGCCTACAATTTTCAAATGTTTGCTGTCTTTGTGAGCTATTTACCCATTTCTGCTTGGCCACTAAATCTACATAGACTTGAGTGTTATGTTGATGACGTATCGCATAGACATTGGCATTCTGTTTGGGTCAGTCGGTGGCACTAACAAATAACCCAGGTACATTTGCACATGACCATGAAGAGATAAGATCAGTATGCCGTAAACCACAGCATTGGCATCAATATATATCTCGGTGTCATCAGAATGGGCCACCATTTCTGTCATTATGGCATTACGGTAGGCCCGAGGAACTGGGCTGTCACAGTCTTCCCAGAGTGGACTGTTTGTGAGACGTGCCCTGAGTTCTAGCATATTAGCATTTCTTCTTTCTATGAGGCCTTGAATGGTTTTCTGATTGAATGCCAAAACATCATTGTTAATTACATGCTCACCTCGTCTGGACCGTTCTCTTTTAATAGTAATCTCATTAATTTCTTGACTCAGAAATGATTGGAACTTCTTAAAGGTATCTTCCTTTACTTTGTTCAATTTATCAATTTCCTGTTTTGTCAGTTGCTTCTGCGGCTTCTGTGACGCACCTTTCGTGGGTGCGAATGAAATGGTAGAGAGGACATCTTGTTCTGCCACCTCTTTCACATTACCTGCTGGAGAAGAGGGTAGGATTATCTGCTAACTTCATATCAATTATTCTAAATTAGAGTAGACCGAACCTTTTAGAGACAAAGCCCGTATTTTCTTTCTTGTTTAGTTTGTTTATAGTTGTTTTCAGTGTTTTATAAAGTAATCCTTTATACTTGGTGGTCAAACAGGTGACTGTGAAATCATAAACAAAAATTATAACATTTTAAGTTGCCCTGGATAACTAAGTCTGCTAGGAAATATATATATTAGTGTTACTGTTACATTAGTGCTTTACTGGTTTGTTCATAATCACTTTTAGTATTTTTGTATTTAATTAATATGTTTATTCAGGGGGCTCCCGAGTGGCATTGCATCCAGCTAAGGGACTTCACCAGAAGTGCGGATGTGCCCTATAGCCTGGAGATCGCTGGTTCGAATCCAGCCTACGCCATCGCCGATCGTGGACGGGTCTTGGCGGGGGCGGCGCAGAATTGGTTGAGCGCCGCCCATGTTGGGAGGGACTAGGTTGGCAGGGCAATCCTTGTCTCATAGCGCACCAGTGACCCCTGTGGTGGCCGGGCGCCTGCCTGCGAGTTGGCAGCGAGTAGCTGGCGGAACTGCATTTCATTACAGCATTTTTAATTAGCTCCTTAATATTTCGCCATACATACGTGTATATATAATCTATATCCTTGCCTGGTTTAAAAATAAACTCTTGGGGCAATTATTGTTTTAGTTCGTGTGCTGGGTACATTTGTTTATATTTGGGTTAAAACGCTATGGTCCTAGACTAATTAGTTTTAGGTATTTTGGCCATTACTGTTTTCCGTAATTGGGGGCGGAGCTTCCTTTGCTTAAAAGCTCTAGACCAATAGGGTATAAAAAAGGGTTTTTGAAAGTCTGTTTAAGAGAGAGAAAAAATACAGAGTTATTAGAGAGACAGAGAGAGAATTTACAGGCAACCTGTTCAAACGACACAAAAAACGAGTTAGTCTGTGTATAGCATGCTTCTAGTCGGTGTTATGTCAAACAACCGTGTTTTGGTTTTTACCAGTTTCTATAGCGGGTTCGACGAATACTAGTGCAATAGCTAGTATCACACGCTGCTCAGTGCTCGTTGGGCAATACTTCCGTTTTGGGTCCTATTTTTCTTCCAGTTGGTTTGATTTATATATTTACTTTGATACTTTACTGCTTTTACGGGACAACGGAACGAGAGAAGATATGGCGACTCCCAACATTGTATGAACTGCAGGACTTGCACACGGATTCATCATAACCGGGTGAGATCGATCCTTTTCTATTTTTTGCTGCAGTTTGGATTACAAATATTTTTTGAATGGCCATTCGAGTTTTTGTTTGGAGAGTGTTCTTTTGGGATTGCTGGATTGTTGTGTTATTTTTCTAGAACTTTATTGGTTTGTTTTTGTTTGTTTTGTTACTTTCTGGGTGCGTTTTAATATCAAGCCCGGGACTGAAACTTTTAAGTACTCATACACTTGGATATAATTATTGCAACTGCGTGGGCCATAGAATGAACAGCCTGATTATTGGTTGGCCTGCCTGTATTTTTTTTTGTCTCCTTCCCTCTCTTTTTCTTTTTGTTTACTCAAGTTTCCAACAGCGAGGCAGATTATTAATGGTTTTGCTATACATTGTTTGTTCTACCAACCTGGATGTTTAGTTTGCTTACCATTGAGTCAGGGTTGATATTTGCCAGATTTCTGATCTTACTTAAGACTTACTGTTCTGATTACTCCAGGGTACACCTGTGCTTAGTACTATATACAAATAGACATAATAAACCTATCCTGTTTAAAATTTACTCCTTGGTTCTCGTGAAATCCTTGTTTTTTTGCTGTACTGATTTACCTGCTGGGACCGTAGTATTTAATGTTTCATGCTCGGTGCTAGTATACACTTATGGCCCAGGTGTTTGGTTATTACACACTAGGTAAATTTGTTACAGAAGTGGTGGCCGTCTGACGGAACTAAGGTAGAGTAGATAAGAGTTTTGTTAAGTTGTAAGCTTGCATCGTTTTTTATAGCATTCTGGCGTACTGCGTAGTATTTTGTAGTCATGTCTTTGGATTTGTTAACCCCGTTTCGAGAGACAGGTCCCTCTGATATGTTAGTAGAACCACCTAGTGTTTATATCACCAAGAGAAGAGCCAATTGTTGAAGTGGGCGCCCTGTTGAGTGAATTGTACGTTAATGAGCCAGACCCTGATGAGGCAGAGGAGGAAATAGGAGAACAGTGCTCGTCTGAGGAACGGCAAACCTTAGAAGAGTTAGGTAATAGGCTGGCTCAGATAACTGAACAGGTTAAGACACTAGAAGAAAGTTTTAATCTGGCACAAAGCAGCAGTATTAATAGGGAGAGTCTTTTTTTCAATATGTTGACACCCAGTTCCAGAGGGTCGATAGTTTGACGGAATCATCTGTTGCTCAGCTGGAGCGGTCAGTGGTGGATTGTTTTAACTGTTGGAATGAGCATTGGGACAGAGAATTTAGGAAGCTAGAGAGAAGAGCCAGTATCTCCAGAGTGTCGGCAATATCATCGCGCCTTCATACATCAAGGTCCCATCCAGCTGATCGCAGGACGGAGGAGCCAGAGATCACTTCTAGAGGGGCCCATGACCCTAAACTGCCGATAAAAATTAATTTTCCTGAGTTTGGAGGTGACGAGAGCAGTGATGCAGTGGGATATATTGATTTGTGTGAAGAGTTTTTAGCTTTAAGGCCATTAGAGACATTGAAATTATGGCAACATTATCTTCAGTGTTAAAGGGGTCTGCCAAAAGCTGGTGGATGGCTGAGAAACATGGAATACGCTCATGGAGTCATTTTAAAAATGAATTCCTGAAAGCTTTTCTCCCAGCAGATTTTCTCACTACTGTAGAGGATAAGCTACGTTACAGAGTACAGTACCCTGGAGAAAGTATTGGAGATTTTGCATATGATTATCGCGCACTGTGCTTGAGGTGGAAGCCGGACATAACGGAAACAGATATTGTCCGACGAATACTGAATAACAGCAACCCAAAGCTCGCCAGTGGTCTCCGTGGCACAGTGAGTACTGTGACTGATCTGGTTCGCGTAGGCACCATGATCGAAAGGGACTGGAGCGAGCAGAAACAGTATTGGGCTAAAGTAAATAATAAAACTTCCACAGATATCACCGGAAAGAAAGGAACCAAAGGAGCCTTAAAGAAAACCAGCAGAGGTGGGTGAGTGTAATGCAAAATATCCGAAGATCCATCCCGATACCCCCAGTCTCTCAGGGTTGACTCTATTAGTCGTGAAGGTTGGGGTAAGGAACACACACATTTCTGCATTACTGGACACAGGTTGTACATTTACTTTAATGAAAAAACAATTATGGCATCAAATTCAGAAGCCAAGTGATGTGCTGCAGCCATGTGAGGATCAAGCCTTTGTGTTGGCGGATGGACAGTCTCATAGCGCTTTAGGAAAGTCTGCCCTTACATATGATTTTCATGGCGAAATTTGGTCGGTCGACACTTATGTTATGTCAGACCAACACCTGGCATTTCCTTTGATTCTTGGTTTGGATTTTTTATATAAAACCTCTACCGTGATTGATCTGCGTAAGAAACAGTATGGAGTCAAAGGACAAAAGGGATATGCATATTATCCATTTTTGCCCAGGATGGAGTGGGAATCGTCATGGAAAGTACAAAACATGCCTGACGTGCCTTGCATACATCTTTACTTGGCTGTCTCTAAAAAGCCTGATGCACCTACATGTCTTGCCCAGGGTACAGAGGAGCATACCCCTACTGATACACATGACGGGATGCAGCGACAGGATCTCCGGCAACTCATGAAGAAATGGCCTGCCGTGTGCACCTCCCAATTAGGCATGACTACGGTTTGTACTCACACCATCTATACTACAGATGAGATGCCAGTGCGGTGTAAGGCCTACAGAGTGTCCCCTTCAAAAAGCACTGATTAAAGAACACCTTCATCAGATGACCGAGGATGGCGTGATTGAACCATCTTACGTCCAGATTGGTCTGCTCTGGTGGTGTTGATCGAGAAACGTGATGGATCTTATCGTTTCTGTGTGGACTACCGAAGGATGAACAACAAAACCCAGTTTGACGCCTACCCCATGCCCTGTGTCCATGACATCTTGGAGTCACTGAATGGAGCAGCGGTGTTTAGCTCACTAGATCTACGCTCAGGATATTGGCAAGTTGCCATGGATCCTGACTCGAAAAAGAAAACTGCTTTTGCTACTCCATTTGGGTTGTTTCAGTTCAAAGTGATGCCTTTTGGACTTAAGAACGCTGCTGCTTCTTTCCAACGTCTCATGGAACATGTGCTGGGAGAGTTGAGAGGACGCTGTTGTTTTGTCTACATAGACGATATCATCCTCTATTCTCCCAGTGAGACCCAACATTTGAGGGACCTTGAGCTAGTGTTTAAGAAACTACATCAAGCAGGTCTCACTTTGAACCTGGCCAAGTGTCACTTCTTTAAAAACACCTTGAAGTTTTTAGGGCATATCGTGTCTATGGAAGGTGTAGCCGTTGACCCGGAGAAGGTAAAAGCCATACAAGACATTCCGGTACCTACCAATCTTAAGGAGGTACAGCGTTTCCTTGGATTGGCAGGTTGGTACCATAAATTCATTTTACGTTTTGCAGACATTGCAGCTCCCCTCAACCATCTTAAAAAGAAGGATGTGAAGTGGGAATGGACAACAGCCTGCCAGACCAGCCTGGAGGTGCTTAAGAAAGCTCTTCAAGCTCCTCCGGTTTTATCACACCCAGATTTTTCGAAGACCTTATGGGTCTATACAGATGCTAGTGAGGTGGGGCTGGGTGCCGTGCTTGCCCAGAGAGAAGCAGAGGAAGAGCATGTGATTGCATATGCTTCCAGGGTGCTTAACGGGGCAGAATGCAATTACTCCTCTTCTGAAAAGGAATGTCTGGCAGTAGTGTGGGCAGTGGAGAAGTGGCGTCACTACTTGGAGGGAGTGCAGTTTCACATGGTGACGGATCATGCCGCACTAACATGGGCTTTTAACCCTTTGCGGTCCATTTATTAATTGCGCGTCAGGCACGTCAGGTCTAATTAATTTTCACACGCGCAGTTAATTTTAGACGCGCTGTTTAAAAGTATTTTTTTCCACAGTCAAACGGGTTTAAATGGCCCTGCATATCAACAAAGCACTCACTAGGCATCTCCAGCCCCGCCCCACCCTTTCGTTTGCTATACCGTTCACCTATGTAAGAAATAAATAATAATAATAATAATAATAGTCGTACATACCGATCGATCATCTCCGGATCACTCGTTTTATCACCAAACTCATCAATAATGCGATCCAAGTCATTATTTTATTACTATAACGGATGAATGGCTCGCTGAATTTCGCTTTGCTATCAATTCTGCTAAGCATGAAACCGCTGGTTTGTCTCCAGCTGAGTTGGCAGTGGGACGCATTCTTAAAGGCCCTCTGGACCAGTTAATTGCTGTAGCTCCCTCTCCTGGTTCTCAGCAGTATACGGTGGTGGAACGCCAGCAAAACCTAGTAAAAGAGGTAGAACAGCAGATTGGAATAGCACAGGTACATCAAGCAAAATATTATAATGCACGTAGGAGAAATGTACAGTTTCAAATAGGGGAGTTAGTGTGGGTAAGGACACATCCGTTATCTGATGCCACTGCTAATTTCTCTGCAAAGCTTGCCCCTAAGTGGTCAGGGCCAGCTGTGATTGTGAAAAAGTTAGGTCCTGTCAATTATAGGATTCAGTGGACAGACCAGTCAAAAAGTGAAACTTTGAATGTGGTCAATTTAAAACGGTATTTTGGAGCAAAAACCCCGGTACCTCTGGATGGGGGGGGACTATGTGGCAACTGCCACACAATGTGCTAAAGAAACGTAGCACCTGCGCATTCTTAAGTGAATGCCAGTAAGTCTGGCCAGGCAATCTAGTTATTTCATTACAGCGTTTTTAATTAGCTCCTTAATATTTCGCCAACGGAATATTTACGGGACAACGGAACGAGAGAAGATATGGCGACTCCCAACATTGTATGAAAAAATACAGAGTTATTAGAGAGACAGAGAGAGAATTTACAGGCAACCTGTTCAAACGACAGAAAAAACGAGTTAGTCTGTGTATAGCATGCTTCTAGTCGGTGTTATGTCAAACAACCGTGTTTTGGTTTTTACCAGTTTCTATAGCGGGTTCGGATGAATACTAGTGCAATAGCTAGTATCACACGCTGCTCAGTGCTCGTTGGGCAATACTTCCGTTTTGGGTCCTATTTTTCTTCCAGTTGGTTTGATTTATATATTTACTTTGATACTTTACTGCTTTTTACGGACAACGGAACGAGAGAAGATATGGCGACTCCCACATTGTATGAACTGCAGGACTTGCACACGGATTCATCATAACCGGTGAGATCGATCCTTTTCTATTTTTGCTGCAGTTTGGATTACAAATATTTTTGAATGGCCATTCGAGTTTTTGTTTGGAGAGTGTTCTTTTGGGATTGCTGGATTGTTGTGTTATTTTTCTAGAACTTTATTGGTTTGTTTTTGTTTGTTTTGTTACTTTCTGGGTGCGTTTAATATCAAGCCGGGACTGAAACTTTTAAGTACTCATACACTTGGATATAATTATTGCAACTGCGTGGGCCATAGAATGAACAGCCTGATTATTGGTTGGCCTGCCTGTATTTTTTTTGTTGTCTCCTTCCCTCTCTTTTTCTTTTTTGTTTACTCAAGTTCCAACAGCGAGGCAGATTATTAATGGTTTTGCTATACATTGTTTGTTCTACCAACCTGGATGTTTAGTTTGCTTACCATTGAGTCAGGGTTGATATTTGCCAGATTTCTGATCTTACTTAAGACTTACTGTTCTGATTACTCCAGGGTACACCTGTGCTTAGTACTATATACAAATAGACATAATAAACCTATCCTGTTTAAAATTTACTCCCTTGGTTCTCGTGAAATCCTTGTTTTTTTGCTGTACTGATTTACCTGCTGGGACTGTAGTATTTAATGTTTCATGCTCGGTGCTAGTATACACTTATGGCCTAGGTGTTTGGTTATTGCACACTAGGTAAGTTTGTTACAAGCATACACATAATATATTCTGTAATTTAATATGTTGTATAATATACTGTATACTGTGTGTGTATATATATATATATATATGTTGTATAAAACATATACTGTATATACAGCACCCTCTAGATTTATTAACACCCTTCATCGACTATAACTTTGGACAGCAATGTTTTTGCAAAATCTAACACTGATAATCTTGCAATGTTTCATGTTTGCATGGATTTATGGGAAACAAAAATATTGTTTTGCATTTTTGTGTTGCTAAAAACCATTTTTTGTTACATTGAATCAGGGGTGTGAATAAATCTGGAGGGCAGCTGTATATTAAATTAAATTCTAGCAACACAAACAAAAACTAACCATTTTGCAATTTGACCATTTGAAAACAAATTCTTATTGTTTTTTGCTCACTGTCAGAATTGTACATTACTGTATACTGTGTAACATACTGTACTCAATGTATACTATACACAATACTGTACACAATGTATACTGTACACAATATATACAGTACACAACATATACTGTACACAGTATATTCTATACACAATATATACTGTACACAGTATATTCTGTACACAGTATATTCTGTACACAATATATACTGTACACAATATATACTGTACAATATACGGTATGATATATTGCTGAACTTGCTGCTCCCCTAGAGTACAAAGAGTAGCTTTCAGTTTCGTGTGCTTAACCAAATACATGTTTGGTTAAATGTTTACAATATTTGAAATCAGTAATGGAGAACAGTTTTGTCACAAAAAAGGTTCACAAATTATATCTGTGTACATTTTTTGACATTCATTGTTTTACCTGGAGCACAGTAAAATGATATAAAAACACTTTCTATGCAGATGTGTTGGATGTGTTGGGAAGACACGCACACACCAGTCTGAAGGAAACTGAACTGTTTATTAACATACCAACCCGGCTTTTATCTAGCCCACTGAAGCACACTCACCCACCCACCCACCCACACCACTTAGTTACAACATTCCTCCCCCATAATACAAACAGGATTGCAATGTGGAACCCCCAACCCCCTGCTAACTATACATCCGTGTGCAAGGCTGCTCTCTGAATACTTTCCAAGAAGCATAAGACTGTTGCAGCTGACACTGGAATCGCTGCTGCAGGGTTCAATGGTGCAGCCATCGCAGGAGTATCAAACCCTGCTGCTGCTGGACTAGACTGAATGCTTGATGTGACGGGGCTGTCGTGGAAACTTCCAGTGGAATTGAGACACTCAGTTGGCGTGCAGTCGGACGCTAGGTCAAACTTGGAGACTGACTGGACAAGAGATGATCTATATGACACGTCACCATGTTACTGACCACCTCAACCTTATTAGAAAGGGGTCCAGTTCAGGCGATAACAGAACCAGCCATTTCGACTTCCCTGTGAAGTCCTTAACCCAACAGCCGACCCTGTGGTTGGAACCAGAGCTGACTGCTGCACTTTCTGCTTCATCCTCTCTTGGTCACGCTGGACTCTTCTACCTTGGATGTCCAGTCTAAGCAGGTCCCATCGGGTTCTCACTTTGATGAAAAGGACAAAAAAGAAAAGTTATTAGAAATGTAGTTAATAGACATCGTGCTTCAGATGAGCTTCCCCTTCTTACTGTTAGTAAAACATCTTTTAAAACATAAAAAAACAATTGAGACATCCTTCCATCTATTATCATAACCACTTAATCCCTTAGAGGGTCGTGGTAAGCCAAAGCATAACCTGACAGGCACAGGGCGCAAGGCAGGACTGCACCCTGGACGGGATACCAGTCCATCACAGGGCACCACACATACACACACACACTCACAGAAGGCAATTTCGAGTGACCAATCAACCTGAACAGCATGTCTTTGGACTGTGAGAGGAAACAGGAGTACCTGGAGAAAACCCACAATGCCGCGGACATGTTGGGGAGAACATGCAAACTCCACACAGACCGACGGTCCCAGGAGTTCATTTTAATTGGTATTTGCAAAAACCTGCCGATCATGATTGAAGCTACTGCAATGCCATGCACGGTGTCTGTGAGGAGCCGAGAACATGTTTTATTCCATAGTTTTTATCTGTGTTTTGTTTCGTGGCCTCCATGCTATACCATTGCTGGTCTAGTACGATAGTGTCTTTTTGTAGTTTGTTTTTGTCTCTGAATACTGCACCAGTGCGGTGTGTTCCAGCATTTCTGTGTCTCTGTGCCTCCATTACAGCTCTCGCCTACCTGCCTGCTTCCACCGTGGCAACAATAAGTCCCTTCACAGGCATCATTTCTAAGGAAAAGAATCTAGGAATAACCAGTGAGGCTAGGTTCCAGTTTATTTATTATGATTACAAAGCTTTACAGCTCTGGAGCCAGTCTCCATCAGATCTCTGTCACAGCAGAGTTACACAAAGTTTTTTTTACACACACACACATCTCACCCCATCACACCCCCTCCACTCCTCCAAGATCGATGCTTTTATCCATATATGTAGTTGTTTCAGAAAAGCTTGTTTCTCATCGATTCTTAGGCAATAGTTAACATTCTTTAATTTCATCACAGAAGACAAAAAAGCAGAAGTTAGATATGCAAGTCTTTAAGCTTCTTACCAAATGTCAAAATATCCATCCATCATCATATCAACTTAATCCTTTTCAGAGGGTCGCAGTGAGCCAGAGCCTAGCACAGCAGACAGCAGGGCAGGACTACACCCAGGATGCAGTGCCTGTCCATTGCAGGGCACCAAACAAACACAAATAGAGGCCAATTTAGCCAATCAACCTGAACAGCATGTCTTTGGACTGTGGGGGGAAACCGGAGTACCCAGGGAAAACCCACTCTAACACGGGGAGAACATGCAAACTCCACACAGACCCCTGAGGTTGGAATCGAACCCAGGACCCTGGAGCTGTGAGGACGCAGCGCTAACCACCACGCCACTGTGCCGCCTATGTCAAAACATACTAGCACAAAAACAAATGTTATTTTCTTGTAAACATTCAGTTCAAACCAGTCTAAACAGGTTCCCATTGTCAGACATGCAGCTTCTTATTCTAAGTTCAGAAAGACTATACACTTATCACCTGGAGGTACACAATATATTCTGTACACAATGTATACTGTATACAACATTTTCTGTACACAATATATTCTGTACACAATATATACTGTATACAACATATTCTGTACACAATATATTCTGTATCTCATTGTGTATAAGAGGTATGTATGTTTTTTTTCATATTTGAGGTAAGAAAGTTTCAGACTTTTGATACTGGTACAGATGGTAATTCTAAGTGATTTAGATTTGCCGCTGAGCTGTATAGAGACTCTCGGTAGTTTCAAACACGTTTTTCTAACTTGTACGAGGAACTACCATTCCTCTCAATAAATCGATAAAGTTACAGAGTACAGTACAGAGCTAATTAAAAATAGTTATTATTGCCAAGGCGTTTACATCAGTGATCATGACTGTACACCAAATACATGTTAAACTAAGATGTTTGAAAACACTTATTTAGTTGAAGGAAAAAAACTGATTCAAGGATATACAGTGAGTAACACTCATTTAAATATAGTCTTATGTTAAAGTACAGTGCACAGAAAGATCATGTTAAAAGAATTACAGCAGCTAAATACATAAAATAATTAAATACATTTCAAGTGTTATTGATTCCTTTAACTTTAAACTGTTCATACTTTGTTCCTTACCGATGTTGAACTTTTATTAAGCGTTCAGCAGTGATGCGTGAACATATTTGTTGTGTTGCTGCTCTTGCAAAGAACAGTAACTGCATATTTTACAAATTGCCTCCCCTCTTCAACAATATGACCGTCGACATTTAAAAAAATAAATAAATAAATCCCATATGATTGAATTAATTCGTTTTTTTTTGGGGGGGTACAGTTGGTTTCTCTCTTCACTGTCATCTTGTAGTGCAGTGTGTGCCGCGATACTTTTGAGCATACAGTAATTGGTCTTACAGTGAGCCACGTAACGTAACTCGACGAATCGCAGAATTAGAAAAGTAGATAAAAGTTTTTACATCGGAAGAGAGTATAAAGGACTAAGTATACAGCATGGGACTGGCAGATCACTTTAAAAATGCCATCACGGCAATTTGAATTTATTTGTATGTATAAATTATTTTTTTATTTTTTTATTTTTACAGGTAGAGTGGGTTTAAAGTTACAGGTAAAATATATACTACCAATATACCACTGGCCCGACACAGCTTACAGGCTGATTTACAGCTGGGACCTATCTTGCAAAACAAATGCCAAATTAATAAGAGACAGAGACATCAACATTTAGCGCTATAAATGATGTCTTGCAGTTGACAAATCATAAATATAAATAAATAATGAATTCACTGCGATATTGAAAAATATTGATGATACAATAATAATCAGAATTTCTATTGCGATTTATCTTTTTATCATTGTATCACAACATCCCTACATACACACACATACATCAGGGATGGAAAGGTCCATTTCAGGTTTTACTAACTGCAGGCCCTTGTAGAAACTGTACTGAAGAAGCTGAAAAAACAAGTCTGCAGGTCAGAAAACTCGAAATGGCTCCAATTGCTATGCAATGGGAGTCTGATTTCCATCCATATACACCTGTCCCTGCTGTCACAGAGAAGTGTACAACAGGTGTAGAGATACATACACTCGGACTCCGATCCAATACAGTCCAGTTCACAATTCATGTGAAGAGTGGAGGACAAGGGGTGTTCATGAATTATTATTTATTTCTTAACAGACGCCCTTGTCCAGGGTGACTTACAGTTGTTACAAGATATCACATTATTTTTACATACAATTACCCATTTATACAGTTGGGCTTTTACTGGAGCAATCTAGGTAAAGTACCTTGCTCAAAGGTACAGCAGCAGTGTGCCCTACCTGGGATTGAACCCACAACCCTCCGGTCAAGAGTCCAGAGCCCTAATCACTACTCCACACTGCTGCCCGAAAGTCTTTAAGGATGTTATGGATGGAAACATTTGGTAAGAGGTCAATGGTGATAAATGTAACTACTACATACAAGAAAGACCTTTTAAGCATGTGCAATATTCTGTAGGTGCTATTTACCTCACAGTCTTGAATTTATTCCTTGGGACAGCCAAACGTGTCGTATTAATGACTTTGAAGTGCAGATAGATATTGGTAATATTCCTGTCATGGATAGCTGAGTTGGGTGGAGGTGTAAAAATATTAAAATCCAGACAATGGTATGATATTCCAAAAGTTGTGTTCTTTTCCCTTTATTATTGTCCGCAAACAGTGGTAATCAGGACAACACACAAAAGAAAATGTCCAAACAAAAGAGAAACGCTAACTGAAATGTGGAGAGACCAAAAAAACAAATAAACAACAAAGTAAAATTATCCAGACTCTGGGTGGCTGTCCTTGCCTGGTTGGCTGTCTCTCCTTTAAATGAGTTTGTTTGGTTTTATATATATAAACCTCCGTACCTCTCCCACACTCCTTCGTACTTTCCAATACCCGCCTCGACTGCTACAACACGGCCCCCTTTTATGTGCCGCGGAACGCCCCCTAATCAGCGGAACACCAATCAACGATTGGCATTTTAATCGCCTCCCAATTCTGGGACTTTCCAGCACATTCCGTGTTGTTGCCCTCAACAAAGATGGCGACAGTCCTTTCGGGACTTCCACCCCAAAGGTGGAACTGCCACGTCACACCATCTCTGTTGGGGCCTTCTAGGCTGGCTCACAGCCTACTGGCGGCTGGGAAGGTGGATTACAGCACAGGATCACTTTACCTTGTCACATACTCCCCCCCTCAGAGTGACGCCGAAGGAACACTCGGACCTATCTAACGCCCCCCCAATTGACCAACCTTGGTGTAATTTACCCGCTCGATGTTGGACATCAAAAGAGAAGGGCTGCAATGCCAGGTACCACCGCGTTACCCTGGTGTTCTTGTCCTTCATAGTGTTCAACCACTGTAAAGGGGAGTGATCTGTGACGAGCGTAAAGTGATGTCCCAGGAGATAATAGTTTAATGTTTCCATGGCCCATTTTACCGCTAAGCATTCTTTTTCTATCACAGAATATCTAGTTTCTCTAGGGAGAAGCTTACGGCTAAGATATAGAATGGGGTGTTCTATGTTATCTTTCTCCTGAGACAGAACCGCCCCCAAACCTACCTCAGAGGCGTCAGTTTGGAGGATGAACTCCCGACTGAAATCCGGCACAATAAGTGCTGGGGCCTGACTAAGGCTTGTCTTAATAGATTGAAAGGCCCTCTGACACTCTGCACTCCATTTTACTCTGTTTGGGGAGTTCTTTTTAGTAAGGTCAGTGAGAGGTGTGGCTATGGTGGAAAAGTGTTTTATAAACTAGCGGTAGTAACCCGCCAAGCCTAACAATGACCTCACTTGGGCTTTTGTGGTAGGGACCAGGGTGTCTAACAAAGCCTGGACTTTAGAGAGAAACGGCTTAATTCTACCTTTGCCCATGATAAACCCTAAATATTTGGTTTCCTCTTTTCCAAAGGCGCACTTCACCATGTTTGCAGTGAGCCCCGGCCTCTCTCAGAGACTGAAGGACGGCCCCCAACCTATCAAGGTGCTCTCCCCAGGTAGAGCTGTAGATGACTATGTCATCGATGTATGCCGCAGCATACTCTCGATGCGGAAGTAACACCCTGTCCATCAATCTTTGAAAAGTCGCCGGGGCACCGTGAAGACCAAATGGCATAGTGCAGAATTGGAAAAGACCTTCAGGGGTGATGAATGCCGTTTTTTCCTTAGATTCCTCAATCAACGGGATCTGCCGATATCCCTTCGTCAGGTCCAGGGTCAAGATGAAGCGAACCCATCCCAAACGGTCCAAGAGTTCATCCACCCAGGGCATGGGGTACGCATCAAACTTGGAAATAGCATTTACCCTCCTGAAGTCTATGCACAGCCTCAAAGAGCCGTCAGGTTTCTTAATAGGCACAATAGGGCTGCACCATTCACTTCTAGAGTGCTCTATAACTCCAAGCCTGAGCATACTCTCAACCTCTGCCCGGACGGCTTCCCTCTGGCTCTCCTGGATCCGGTAGGCTCGGACTCTGACCCTGGTACCTGGCGGAGTGACAATAGCATGTTTAATCACATGAGTTCTACCAGACACCCTATAAAACACATCACCAAACTGTTAAATGAGGTGCCTTAATTCTCTCTGCTGATAAGCCGTTAACTGCTCCCCCATCGGAACATCAGCGGCCTCTAGTGGCTCAACTGAGGGCCCAAAGTCCTCCTTAACATTCGCTGAGGAAATAAAATGGACTTCCCTTTCTATCCAGGGTTTGAGTAAATTGACATGATAAATTTGGTTTTCTTTGCGGCGCCCAGGCTGCCGTATTTCATAATTAACTGACCCAATTTCTCGAATTATCTCAAATGGGCCCTGCCATTTAGCAAACAGCTTTGATTCTGACGTGGGGAGCAATAACAACACCTTGTCTCCTGGCCGAAAGGTCCACATTCTTGCCTTTTTGTTATAGTGTTGCTCTTGCTTTTGCTGTGCCATTTTGAGATTTTCTTGAGCCAATCGACCGATCAATTCAAGACGGTCTCGTAGCTGTAATACATACTTCAGTACATTTTTGGATGATTTTTGTCTCGGATTTGTGGCACACTCTACAACCCGGTTTCTCAAAGACGTCTGATTCAGTGGCCAAGAGTTGCGTCGCACAGTGAAGAACTTATCTGAAGCAGCAGAGAGGAGCAGCAACTGGCTGTGGTTGAGACAGAAAGATTCTGGCTGGGGATCTCAAGCACAATAGAAAGAAAGAAACGCTGATGTACAGGTAAGTAAGCTGGGCTGAGTTGAGTGGGGGGACGGGAGGGGTGATGCTGGGACGCCAGAATCACCGTCGAGCCCTCTTGAGGTGTCGTGGGCTGGTCGACGAAACACTGAGGATGGAAGGTGCCCACTTGAAGACCCCAGAGATGTACCCTACTTAGCTCAATCCAGACGGTTGTCATGCTGATGCGCTGGGGAGGCCGCACTGTGGTTGATCCCTGGAGCCAGCATCGCAGCCGTTGTGTGTGCTGATGCGCCAGGGAGGCAAAATAAGCTGATCCCTGGAGCCAGCATTACACTTCAGCCATTAACACCAGACAGACGGATATCTACATCATCATATGGAAGGAAGCGCAAATGGATGGAGACACATATGGATCACATTAGTTTACTGTAAAGCTACGTCTTAGTTGGCGCTTATCTTGGCGAGAGCCGAGTTCAAATCAGCATGAAGTTTTAACATCTACTCTCGTGTAATGGAAATCTTATTAAGTCGAGGATTCCCCGTGGTTGACGGCCATACAATAACTCAAACGGGGAAAACTCGGTTGAGGATTGGGGAACCTCTCGAACTGCAAAAAGGAGATAAGGAAGAAGCTTAGCCCAATTCTTTTTCTCCTGATCTACAAAACAGTTCAGCATCTGCTTAAGGGTCTGATTAAATCGCTCTATTATTATTATTATTATTATTATTATTATTATTTATTTCTTAGCAGACACCCTTATCCAGGGCGACTTACAATCGTAAGCAAATACATTTCAAGTGTTACAGTATAAGTAATACAATATGAGCAAGATAAATACAATGACTTTGGTTCAAGTAAGTACAAGTGTGACAAAATACAATTCAAAAATACAGCAGATAACAGTGACAGTGATAGTTACAGCAAGATATGATTAAATACAAAATACTACAGATTAAACACTTGGCAGATTACAGTACTGAAGTACAGGATTAAATGCAGTAAAATAGGGGGCAGATAAGAGCAAATAAAGCGCATTTAAGGAAGGGTGATAGTGTGCCAGGGGAAAAACAGAGGAGATCTACAGGTGCTGTCTGAAGAGGTGAGTCTTAAGGAGGCGCTGGAATGTGGTCAGGGACTGGGAAGTCCTGACATCTGTAGGAAGGTCATTCCACCACTGCGGAGTGAGGGTGGAGAAGGAGCGGGCTCTGGAGGCAGGGGAGCGTAGAGGAGGTAGAGCCAGTCTTCTAGTGCAGGCGGAGCGGAGAGGTCGAGTGGGGGTGTAGGGAGAGATGAGGGTCTGGAGGTAGCTGAGTGAAGTCTGGTCAAGGCATCTGTAGGCTAGTACAAGAGTCTTGAACTGGATGCGAGCGGTGATCCGTCTGTGGATGATAAATTGAGATCTTAATAGAGCGAATTTTAAGCAATTTGCAGAGCTGCTGTAAGCAGTCAGACATAAAACTGGTGCCCTGATCAGTGAGAATTTCTTTTGGGATTCCCACCCTCTCAAACATTTTTGCCAATTCTTCCGCTATTGTTCTAGATTGCATCGTGCATAAAGGGACTGCCTCTGGGTATCGGGTAGCATAATCCACCACCACTAATATGTACCAATACCCAGTTTCACTTCCTTCCAGGGGTCCCACCAGATCTACGCCAATGCACTCAAACGGTGTAGAAATAATCGGCAGTGGTACCAAGGGGACGGGGCGAACTCGTTTCTGGGCTGCTAACTGACAGTCAGGACATTCTGAGACATATCTCCGAACTTGAGTGTAGAGCCCGGGCCAATAAAACCGGGCCAGGATGTGCTCCTGGGTCTTTTCGACTCCTAGGTGGTCTGCAAAGGGTAAGTCATGCGCTAATCGCATAACTTCGGCCCGAAAGGGCCCAGGAACAACCAACTGGGTTATGCGGTCTCCGGTTCCGGCTGCCCGGGTTACTCTATAGAGTAAGTGCCCGGCCACAATAAAGTTCGGAAACGTCTCAGGTTGACTATCATTTAAATCCTTCCCCTCGATGGACCTGACTTGCTCCCTAGCAAATTTCAAAGTGGAATCATTCTGTTGTTCCAATGCCAAATCAATATCTCTAGTCCACAATTCAGGTACATTGAGAGGAGGAGGAGTCTCTACCATGCCTCCGTTACCAGCAACACCACCCCCCAGGTCACACTGAATGGCCATTCCCTTGCTAGACCGTTTAGTACCTTGGCTTACAAACCCATCAGTCCCCGCCCTTAGACGTGTTAATGTACCTTCATGACGCTCCGCCCTATGCTCACGGAGTGTCTTTCGTGGGCGGAACCGGGAATGAAACAGATCAGATTGGAGCGGGAAAATTTCGCCAATTGTTTTCTCTGCTCACGGTTGCATTGCTGAATAACTTTAGTGGTAGGGTGCATCCTAGTTTCGCCATGAATACAAGCGATAGCCACTTTGTCTTGTGGCTCCCAGTTTACACCCTCCAACACCTCTTGCCGAATTAACGTCTGCGCGCAGCCGGAGTCCACTAACGCGTGTGTTCTCCTATTTCTGACCTGTACATTAAGACAGTAAGGGACCTTCCAGCCTACCCCATTTCCCTTACCTGCTGCCGGAACCCAGGTCTTGACAGCGCTGTCCACCTCCATACTGGGACAGTCACGGACTAGGTGTCCAGTTTCCAGACAGTGGAAGCACCTAGGGGTAGAGGGCTGTGAAGAGGGAGAGGAGTAAAGTGGCATTCTGTCCAGGTGGTCTGAGACCGGCGGGTTAGGGGGGTTTTCTCTGGCCCACCGGGGCACCAACCGCGGTCTCCACTGTCTTGGAGGTGGGTTGGGCTGTCTGGGCTTACCTTTAAAGTCAGCTGATTCAGTCTGGGTAGTTGCCTTTGGAATCGGTTTGACAGTAGGCAGGGCAGGAGGTCCCGGAGCAGCATCTTCGTATGCCTCGGCCAAGGCAATGGCTTTCTCAAGTGTCGTCGGGTGATGTCGGCGATTCCCGTCATCGAGGACAGCGGTAAATTGGTCCACAGCGATGATCTCAGCCACCTCCTTAGCAGTTCTCTGGTCCGGACGCAGCCAGCGGGAGCATTGATCCCAAAGATAGGAACCCACTGCCCTCGGTCGCGTCCCTTCCAGTCGGTGGTAGTTGCGGAAGCGGCGGCTAGTAAGTATTTTCAGTAATCCCCAGCCTTTGGAGAATGGCGACCCTTACTTTGTCATAGTCCAGGGCATCCTTATCCGACATGGCCCTGTAACCTGCCTGGGCCTCTCCCGTGAGGCAGGGTGCTAATTTGGTGGCCCACATGGTCTTGGGCCACTGTGCCGCCAGGGCCACCCGTTCAAAAGTAGTTAAAAATGCTTCCGGGTCGTCACCTGTGGTCATCTTTTGTAACTTTGGCTGGGATATTACCTGTAACACTGTGGCTTCTGCCGAAGTTGAGGATGTCATCATCTGGTTTATCAGGCGTTCAAAGAAGGTGGCTAGTTGCTCTGAGCGCCTAGCCTCCCGTTCTTCCTGCCGCTCTTTGTAGGATTTGAACCATCGTCGTTAGATCCATGATGAGGCAGGGCCCCACTTCTGTAACCACGTGTCACGGATAGCTGAGTTGGGTGGAGATGTAAAAATAATAAAATCCAGACAATGGTATGATATTCCAAAAGTTGTGTTCTTTTCCCTTTATTATTATTATTATTATTTATTTCTTAGCTGACGCCCTTATCCAGGGCGACTTACAATTGTTACAAGATATCACATCATTTACATACAATTACCCATTTATACAGTTGGGTTTTTACTGGAGCAATCTAGGTAAAGTACCTTGCTCAAGGGTACAGCAGCAGTGTCCCCACCGGGGATTGAACCCACGACCTTCCGGTCAAGAGTCCAGAGCCCTAACCACTACTCCACACTGCTGTCCGCAAACATTGGTAATCAGGACAACACACAAAAGAAAATGTCCAAACAAAAGAGAAACGCTAACTGAAATGTGGAGACCAAAAAAACAACAAATAAACTGTAACGTCTCGCTCTTAGCACAAAACTAATCCCAACGGCGGGATTACCTCCCTGTATCAAATATATCCAAATTATTAACAAGGGGGAAGGGCGAAGCGACAGTGCATCAAGGACGCGAGATCCCCCAATGAATACACTATAGAAACACGGGATAACGTTAAACATTTATTGGCTAAAATAATTGAAACTGTTCAACAAAACAAAATGGAAAAGAAGTTCCGAACAAAAAAACAAAACATAAACAAGCCAGCAAAATATCCACTGCGAGAACAAAGTAACAAAATAAAACAAAAAAACAAAACAGTCCCGCAACAAAAATAAAAAACAACGATCTCACCAAACTCCTGGGTACCCGCTTGCGAAGATCCTCTCAGAAGGCGTTGACCAGTAATCCACAAAAACTATGAACATGCACTTGAAAAACCAACACCGTCAACAACGTGGTGCATTACAAACCTCCAGGCTTTAGCGATCGTGGGCAGCAGAGGTGACGACACCGCTAAACAGCCTGAAACTGGCACAAAGCACTTGCTGATAAAAAACAAAACAACTTCCAACAAGAACGACAGTCGGGTAAACAGGATCGCTCTACCATGGCAAAACTCCCGGGAAAAAGAAACGCATGCGGACTTTTCAAAAACAGGAATAGAGTCCTAAACAGGAACTAAAGCGACGACAAGAACTCACAGCAAGTAAGCAGCTCCCCTATGGCGTAAAAAGGTACTATTTATACTTGTCTAAAACAATCTTTCCATTAACAACGCTGCCGCTTCCAGCGAATAAGAACCTCGAAATGTATTTGGAACCTGGCCAGGCTTCCGTGCTGCCCAATTAAATGCAACACATGGTAATTTATTGTACCATGTAGAACCAAACATTCAATTTAAGTGGCAGTGCCACATGGTCCCCCAGCGGAGTAACTAGGGTAATACCCCAAAATATGGCTTTAGATTTACCACATTTACTGTTTCGACCTTCTCAGGACGATCCACCCACTTCAATCTGTAATTAACTGGTCCCAGTTTTTTATTACTGAGGCTGGTCCAGACCATTTTGGGGCTAATTTAGCTGAAAAAAAAACAGCTGCATCAGAAATTGCGTGACTCCTCACCCAAACTAAGTCTCCTTCGCTAAATATCACACACCTTCTCCGGCATTATAACTTTTAGCCTGACGTCCTTGAGCTTCCTTCACACGCTCTCTAACCAGCTTGGCAATACCAGCCTGTCTCTCAAGCACAGAGTAACTGGACTCCCCCCAGGTGAAGGAGATTTGGACACTAAACGATCAAGAGGACCTTTAAGAACCCTTCCTAACATTAGCTCAGCGGGAGTAAAGCCAGTTGTCTCCTGTTTTGCTGAATTTATGGCAAATCTAAATTCGGGCAACCATTGATCCCACAACTGCTGATTTTGACCCACAAAGGAAGCTATCATCGGCTTCAGAGTTCTGTTGACTCTCTCCGTAAGATTAGACTGAGGGGTGATAACTTGTAGTAAGTTTTCGTGTAACACCCACTTTTTTGCAAACCTCAATCAGAACACCACTGGTAAATTGAGCCCCTCTGTCAGACACCAGGTACTTTGGTGTCCCCAGCTGCCGTAAATCTCCTGAGTTAAAAGCTGCACGATGCGATGAGTCTTTCCATCACGCAGGTGGGAATACCTCCACCCACTTGGTGTAATAATCCACAATCACCACCAAGCAAGTATTACCTTTCTTACTGCGTGGGAAGGCCCCCATCAAGTCAATTCCTAGCATGTAACCTGGCTCTTCCACGGTCGTGGACTGTAAAAACCCTGCAGGTTTCTGATTTGATGGCTTGTATATTTGACAAGCTATACACTCCTTAACATGCTTTGTAACATCTCGCCTAATTGTAGCCACCATGCTACCTCCAACACACCTAAGAAGCAGAGTCTTCATTCTACCCAGATGCCCACTCAATGGGTTGTCATGATAGTATTGTAAAAATATTGTAATTAATGACTCGGGAACAACCACTTGGTAGCGCTGACCCTCACCTCTGGGTAGAGACATTCTCCTATACAACACCCCCTGTTCAACCACAAACCCTATACGGTCAGACCTGACCGTCCATCTCTTCAATTCTTGAAGGTTAAGATCTTGAGCCTGAGCCTCTGCATCTCACTCATTTCAGAGGGCATATCAAGAACGGCAACATGCTTTTTTTCCTCTGAAAAAACGGCAAGTCCTGCCTTTTCTAGCTGAGGAGATCGAGACAAGGCATCTGGTACTACATTTAAACTTCCCTTTCGATATATAACTCGAAATGTATCACGATTGAGACGCAAGCCCAACGAGTTAGGGCGGGACGTCACTTTAGGAGAATTAAAAACCCAAGTTAAAGCAGCATGATCTGTCACAACCTCAAATTCCACCCCTTCCAGGTAATGCTTCCATTTCTCAATGGCCCAGATAACCGCCAAGCATTCCTTCTCGGATGTGGAATAGTTAGATTCAGGTTTTGTTAAAACACGAGATGCATAAGCAACAACCCACTCGTTTTCTGAGCACCCTGAGCCAGAACAGCTCCTAATCCCACATCACTGGCATCAGTATACACCTGAACGGTTTCATTAAATCAGGGTGGGACAACACAGGAGCTCTCTGCAAGGCTTCCTTTAATTGTTCAAAGCTATCTTGCTCAGCTTTCGACCACCCAGCTCACCCCTTTCTTTTCAGCCGATTCAGTGGAGCAGCTTTATCAGCAAATCGGAAATAAACTTGTGATACCACCCAACCAACCCAGGAACCTTTGCAGCCCCTGAGATTGGTCGGTGCTGGGTACTCCTTTATTGCCCCAACTTTATCTGTATCTACAGACACCCCATTTCCTGATACTATATGACCCAGGAACTTAAGTGAAGGTTGAAAGAAATGACACTTGGCTAAATTGAGGGTGAGATTGGCTTGATCCAGGGCCTGAAATACAGATGCCAGATCTCTCACATGCTGCTCTTTTTAGGTGGGAGAGTACACAATGATATCATCTATGTATACAAAGCAACTGTTACCCTTCAGGTTTACCAGCACTTGTTCCATCAGGCGTTGGAACGACGCTGCAGCATTCTTCAAACCGAAAAGGCATCACCTTAAACTGATACAGACCGAAAGGAGTAATAAAAGCTGTTTTTGGTTTACTTTGATCATTCATAGCCACCTGCCAGTAACCAGAACGCAAATCTAAGGAACTAAAACTGCGGCTCCTCTAATGATTCCAAAATGTCATGAACTCTGGGCATGGGATATGCATCAAGGTCAGTTTTCTTATTTACCCTCGGTAATCAATACAGAACCTAAATGTCCCATCCTTTTTTTTCGGTCAAAACCACAGGTGCAGCCCAGGCTGAAGCAGACGGTTCTACAATGCCATCCTGTAGCATTTGATCAAGATGTTGCTTCATAATGGTTTTTTTTGTTCCGATACTTTCGATAAGCTCGGACACGCACTGGAATCTCATCGGTAGTAAGTATCACATGGTGGATTAAGTCTGTCTTTCCCAAACGGGAAGTACAAACTGACGGCCACTGCAGCATCAGTGGTTCCAACAACCTTTGCCCTTCAATCGTAACATTCAATTCTAATATCGGTCTCTCTCTTAATCCCAGATCTAGCTCTTTCCTCACCACCTTAGTGGAACTGCCACAAAAAGCTGTGCCATTAGCTGCCACTCTGCCCCCACACATTCTCACGAGAAAATGGAAAAAATGAATATCCCTCAGGCTTCTTTACTCCATACACCTGCTTCCCTAAGTCAAGCAATGTAGATGTTTTGACTAGGAAATCAAGTCCTAAAAACTAAAGGCTGAGCTAAATGAGCATCATCCATTATGTAGGTGTCTACAGACCAAAACTCTCCATGAAGATTATAAGTCAGACGAAAACTTGCCCAGTGCAGTATATGCCTGACCATTGGCCAACACAAAAGACTTCTCTGTACTTGAGATAAACGATCCTTTGATTGACAAAGCTGTAACCAAAGATTATTCCTCATTAAAGTGTATGCGTACATCCAGTGTCAATCAATGCTAAACCTTCCCACCCCGACAGATAGCTTCAAGGCCAACAATGAAAGATGGCCATTACCAGTGGGTGCTAATTGAGGAGTGCTTGCATTGTTTATGACAGACATATCAGCTGCTATTCTAACTGATCCTTTCAACGGCTTCTTTGCCCCCTCTCAGTTTTGCATTTACTTTCCCCAATACTCTTTCTGAGAGGACCAATCCCTTTCTACCATGGCCCCAACTCTCTCACCAAATCTGCCACCGACGCCACCGACCCCTAATAAAACTTGCTAGCTTAGGGTTTGCATTGCCCAAAATTCTATCTACTATTTCCGCCTCTGTCATACCCGGATGCCACTTAAGACAAAGTGCTCGGTAATCGTATGCAAAATCTCTTACACTTTCAGCTGGATCTTGAACCCGATCACGCAACCTTTTCTCCACCTCAGTTAAATAATCTGTGGGAAGAAAAGCCTCAATAAAAGCAGTTTTGAAAAGTGCCCATGTCTGAATTTTATGGCGTTCTGCAATCCACCAACTCTTTGCAAAACCCTTTAACACTGTTGACAGTGTAGCTAAGATTTCTGATTCAGTCATGGTTACTACCGACAAGAAATCCTGGCAGGCATCTATAAAACTCAATACATCAGTGGAACCTTCACCCTCTCCAAAAACTGGAAAACTTAGTTTAATAGGTGGTTTATAATTATATGCACGGGATCTAACACTTTCAGTCACCATAGGTCTCAGTGACAAAGCTTCCAAAGAGCTATTAGACACATCAGCCATATCAGGCTGGTAAGGCTGATAAGGCGTGGAATAAAAGATACTTTCGGTGCTTGTGCTGCTCAATATCCCTTAATTCTGCCTGCCATTTCACTTCCCTTAACAAAACCTGATCACTGAACTCTCCAACTGATCTAGCATTTTAGCCACAGAACTCTCAATACTTTCAAATTTGTTATCAATAAATGTTCTTAACAGTTTCTCTCGATTGATACTGCTCTGAGATGCCATGGACATTTCATGTTCCAGTTTGTCTATCGTGCAGTAATTTGCTCCATCTTACTGAAAATAAAACAAAATCGGAACATTACTATCATCAGCTATTCCCTGAGCAGCTGTGGGATTCACTGATATATAACTCTTCCAACTTTGAAGTTAACTCAGCTAGCGTCTGTCTACGTGTGACACCTGGACCAGCAGTAAAATTTGCAAAATCCCTACTATCCAGTACATATTCGTGATCTTCACCTTCTGCCATCTTGAAAATCCATAAACTCAGCCTAAACAAAATGTCTTACGCTCCCCGTACGGGCCACCAAACTAAACGTCTCGCTCTTAGCACAAAACTAATCCCAACGGCGGATTACCTCCTGTATCAAATATATCCAAATTATTAACAAGGGGGAAGGGGCGAAGCGACAGTGCATCAAGGGCGAGATCCCCAATGAATACACTATAGAAACACGGGATAACGTTAAACATTTATTGGCTAAAATAATTGAAACTGTTCAACAAAACAAAATGGAAAAGAAGTTCGAACAAAAAAACAAAACATAAACAAGCCAGCAAAATATCCACTGCGAAACAAAGTAACAAAATAAAACAAAAAACAAAACAGTCCCGCAACAAAAATAAAAACAACGATCTCACCAAACTCCTGGGTACCCGCTTGCTTGAAGATCCTCTCAGAAGACGTTGACCAGTAATCCACAAAACTATGAACATGCACTTGAAAAACCAACACCGTCAGCAACGTGGTGCATTACAAGCCGGCTCCAGGCTTTAGCGATCATGGGCAGCAGAGGTGAACGACACCGCTAAACAGCCTGAAACTGGCACAAAGCACTTGCTGATAAAAAACAAAACAACTTCCAACAAGAACGACAGTCGAAGGTAAACAGGATCGCTCTACCATGGCAAAACTCCCGGAAAAAGAACGCGGGACTTTTCAAAAACAAGGAATAGTGTCCCTAAACAGGAACTAAAGCGTCACAGCAAGTAAGCAGCTCCCCCTATGGCGTAAAAAAGGTACTATTTATACTTGTCTAAAACAATCTTTCCATTAACAACGCTGCCGCTTCCAGCGAATAAGAACCTCGAAATGTATTTGGAACCTGGCCAGGCTTCCGTGCTGCCCAATTATATACAACACATGGTACGTTTATTGTACCATGTAGAACCAAACATTCAATTTAAGTGGCAGTGCCACAAAACAACAAATTAAATTATCCAGACTCTGGGTGGCTGTCCTTGCCTTTCTGGCCATTCTGGGGTCCACCCTCCTGGTTGGCTGTCTCTCCTTTAAATTAGTTTGTTTGGTTTTATATATATATAAACCTCCGTACCTCTCCCACACTCCTTTGTACTTTCCAATACCCACCTCGACTGCTACAACACGGCCCCCTTTTATGTGCTGCAGAACGCCCCCTAATCAGCGGAACACCAATCAACAATTGGCATTTTAATCGCCTCCCAATTCTGGGACTTTCCAGCACATTCCGTGTTGTTGCCCTCAACAAAGATGGCGACCGTCCTTTCGGGACTTCCACCCCAAAGGTGGAACTGCCACGTCAAACCATCTCTGTTGGGGCCTTCTAGGCTGGCTCACAGCCCCCTGGCGGCTGGGAGGGTGGATTACAGCACGGGATCGCTTTACCTCATCACAATTCCTTATAAAATATACTCAGGGTTTTCAGGCTTTACTGCAGATCAATGGAAAAATTGGACAATATTGTTTTCTATGCCTTGCCTCAAAGGAGTACTTCCAGATGTTCTCACATAATAACAGAAGTCCTTAATAGAGCTAATGAAGAAATAATGAATTTCTTCCAAGCTTTTCAGGATCTCTATGGTCCTGAGTATGTTACACCAAACATGCATTTACATGGACACATACAAGAATGCGTTGTTACTATGGCCTTATCTATTCATTTTGGCTGTTCAGTTTTGAAAGGTATAATGGAATTTTGGGAAATCAGTCATCAAATCAGCGGTCAGTTGAGGTACAGCTAATGAGAAGATTTCTGAAAGATGGATTGATGTTTAGTAATCACCTGATTGGAAACCTTGATGCAGATAAGACTCTTTTAAATCACCTGAATTGTATAAGGGAAACTAGGTCAAGGGGATTGCTGAAGGACATAGGCTGTGATTTGTCTGAACAATGTGTATTGTCCTCAGTTAACTCAGACCTAAGGCAAAGTTTTGAATTTCTAAATTGAATGTACATTTCATATCAGAAGAAAAGTTTGTGGACATTGGTTAAAGAAGAATGTTGGAAACTTGAGTCAATGTACAAGCGACTGTACCTAACATCTAAAACAGTTAGTTAAAGGAGCAGAAACACTTGGAAGTAAGGGTTCAAGAAGCAACAGGAGTTCTTACATAATGGCATATTGGCCAAAAAATGATGGGAGCATCTTTTTCTCTGGAGAGGATACCTTGAAACTTGCCGCTGGACAAATACTGTATTTCATAGAACACAATTTGATATTCGATGATCAGTCCTTTAAGAAGCATATTCTTGCCAGAGTACAGTGGTACCAAGAGAATGACTGCCCCTTTGAAAATTATTATGGCTTCCCAGTTACTACATATCATGCTCATATATACATTCCAGAGCTTAGTGCTTCTTATATTCCTGTACAAAGAATCCGTTGCAGATTCATAAAGAAAATAGAAATGTTAAAAGTAGGACATCTAACATGTAATATGCTTGCAGTTCCAAGAGATTACTTTGCAGGGTATCCACAGCTTGCTCTACTGGTAGGGTAGAGGTAATCTGTTTTATGTGACTCAACAAGAAAATAAAAGAAAAATGTCTGAAATACAGTATATTGAAAGTGATATTGAAATAATTAAACTTAGTAAATCACTGTACTTCTTAGTTCTAAGTGTGTAAATAATAGTAAGGTCTTATTTGAAAGAGTTATTATTAGAAAAATGGAAAAGTTTTATATTATCCAATTGTTCTGCAATTGCTGTGTTCTGAGACAACCTATAAGAGATAAAACAAAAACAATACAAGCATAATTACTGCAAAAATTGATATTTATTTGTTTACACCTGGCAGTATTCAAAATAACTATTTTGATATCAAATCATCTTCAATTTCCTATGGTTTGTGTTGCCGCACATCTTCAGAGCTGTCAGCCACACAGCATTCTATCCTCTACTTTTTCTCTGGTTTGTGAAAGTGTACGTCATCAGAGTGGTCTGATGCACAGCTCCTCTGTCCGCTTCCTTTTCTCTGGGTTGTGTTGGCGCACGTCATCAGAGCGGTCTGCTACACAGCCAGTCTGTCCTCTACCCAAACATTAAAAATTAGATATCATTGGTTACCACACACTTTACTAGTATTTATTATAATCCTATATTTTTGTTTTTAGCATTCTTGCTTTCTAGAGCTCAATTTGTTATAATTTGTAAATATAAAACCATCAGGTCATTTGTCACGTTTGATCTTATATGAAACCTTTAAGATGGCATGGAATAAAAAACTATCACAGCCATAAAGTGAGGTTGGATTACCTATATAATTAACATGAAAAGGCTTCATGTAATTGGTTATCAATAAAGTGTATTGTGTAAAACATTAAAATCTGTAACGTTTTGCAATCAAGCAGTTAATCCCTATTATTGAAACTAAGGTTTATACATGTATTGTGTCATTCTGTGTCAAATCAACCAAAATCCAGGAAAATCCCTGCGTCGGATATTGATTTTGTTTATATTTTGTGTAGTGGAAGATACAGGTCAGGTATGAATCCAGGCTAAACATTTAAGCTCAATGACAAAGATTTGGTAAGATACCCTCTTTTGTGGTGGGGGAGTAGTCAAACTTGAAATTGGGCACATTTTGATAAGATTAACAGGCCAAATGGCTTAAGAAAGTTTGTCTGTTTTTCTGAATGGTCACTCTTTGATGAAGCGATGAAATCAAGTGTTGAAATCTGTTGTTTAACTTTAAGTGAGTTAATGAAATGTCTCTTTGAATTGGCTTTGCCAACAAACTTTAAAATGTTTAGACATTTATACATGCTTTCCATAAAACCTTCTAAATATAAGAAAAACACTAACATTTTATTCATACATTTCTTTAACAATACCAAAAACTATACACTTTATATGTGTAAAATTGTATTCTTGTGACCGTTGGTATGATTGGAAATATTTGTTTTGTTCTAAATTTTAAATTAATGTTTGGCATATACATAGTTGAATCTGTAACGATTAAGTTATACTTTAAAATCAACAAATACATAGTACAACCAAGCTCTCAATTACTGTTGAATCCTGAATTGAACTAATAATTTGCCTAATCAGAGCTTTTAAATGATTTAAACAGTTGGAGATTTCAAGTATAACATTGTATAAGGAACCTGAATTATCCAACTTCAACCAAAGTCAAATTAAGCTATTTATTACAATTAAGGGTTCAATTAAGTAATTGAGAGCTCAGTTGGAACAAAAACCAGCAGGGCAGGGATACTCCAGAACCAGGATTGAGAACCAATAGTTTGCAAATGGTTTACCATGATGGTGTAAACCTCTGTAAACCTAAGGTTTGCAGCTGGTTTACAAATACTCTAATTGTGTAAACCATTAATTTGCAGTGCTGTGGCCACACCACCTTGAATAAGTCTGATCTGGGCTTGGTTAGTACTTGGATGGAAGACCGCCTGGGAATACCAAGTGCTGCAGGCATTACAGTTTTGAAATGACATTTGACCATTTAAATATGTAAAATGATGACGACAAAAAAATGAAAGCTCTGAGGTATCCCCTAACAAATAGGTCGTAAAAGCAGAACAGCAATCGCTTGCGGTCTCACCACCTTGAATAAGCTTGATCTCATCTGATCTCAGAAGCTAAGCAAGGTTGGGCTTGATTAGTACCTGGATGGGAGACTGCCTGGGAATACCAAGTGCTGCAGGCATTACAGATTTGTCATTACATTTTACCATTTAAATGTGTGAACTGACATGAGGACAGAAAAATGAGCTCTGAGGTAATCCCTAACATAAAGGTTGTGCAAGCAGAACAGCAATTGTCTTTGGCCACACCACCTTGAATAAGCCTGTTTTCTCTGACCTCAGAAACAAGGGGTGGGCTTGGTTAGTGTTTGGGTGGGAGACCGCCTGGGAATACCAAGTGCTGCAGGCATTCCAGTTTTGAAATTACTTTCTACCATTTAAATGTGTAAAAAGAAAACAGGAAAAAAGAAAGCTCTGAGGACTCCCTTAACATAAAGGTCGTAAAAGCAGAACACCAATCGCCTGTGGCCACAACATCTTGAATAAGCCTGATCTCAGAAGCTAAGCTAAGCTAAGCGCAGCAGTGTGGAGTTGTGTTTAGGGCTCTGGACTCTTGACCGGAGGGTCGTGGGTTCAATCCAGATGGGGGACACTGCTGTTGTACCCTTGAGCAAGGTACTTTACCTAGATTGGTCCAGTAAAAACCCACTGTATAAGTGGGTAATTGTATGTAAAAATAATGTGATAGCTTGAAACAATTGTAAGTCACCCTGGATAAGGGTGTCTGCTAAGAAATAAATAATAATAAGCAAGGTTTGACTTGGTTAGTACTTGGATGGGAGCCTGCCTGGGAATACCAAATGCTGCAGTTTTGAAATTACATTTTACCATTTAAATCTGTAAAACTACGGACAAAACTCTGAGGAATCACCCCCAGGTCACCTAACATAAAGGTTGTAAAAGCAGAAGCACAATTGCCTGCGGCTACACCACTTTGAATAAGCCTGATCTTGTCTGATCTCAGAAGCTAAGCAACGTTGTGCTTGGTTATTACATGAATGGAAGACCGCCTGGGAATACCAAGTGCTGCAAGCATTCCAGTTTTGAAATTACATTTTACCATTTAAATGTGTAAAACGATGACAGAGGACAAAAATAACTAGAGTTGCAAGCAACTTTACGGCTTCCAAGCAGTTAGCGTGAAATTTAAGCGCATTGGTTGTTACAGATGAAACGTTATCATCACAAATCATTTTGGACACAGCTGACTGTCAATTTTGGCAAAAATATGGGAATCACTGGTTAGATGATCAATGCTGAAATGTCATTGGCCCACACCACAGCAGCCATGTTTTGTACTGTAGCAACACATCACATATACAATAAGAGACATCTAACTACTATAAATACAGCACTTAACTATCAGTCTGTGTATTCTTCAATTATTCAGACCCGAACTTCTTAACCATACTATATAAACCTATTTATGCATTAGACATTCCACTATTTGCATTACCTATAGTGCTCATATAAACACACCAGTTTGTGTAAACCAACAAAAGTCACATCTCATAAATTATAAACATACAAAACTTGCAATTATATTCACTCCACAACAAATCAAAACCAATTCATATCAACACACATCCTACATTAAATAATAAAACATAAGCACTTTATATAAATAGTGAGTATTTCAAAACTTCTATGTGTAAAAATCATACATGAACAACACACTGAGCTAAAGTTTACCAGGGACAGTATTTAATACAGGGTTAAAGCAGGTTTAAGAAAGAGCTGAAGTTAATATTCCAATATAAAAGTAGTATTACTAAACTGCTTTTATGTAATGTTTAGCAGGGGCATATAATACCAAATTAGTTGTGGGTTTTAAGAAATTACTACAATTAAATGCTTTAGCTAAAAAGTATTCACAAGTCAGTCACCATGCATATAAAACAAAGAGGAGGGAGAGAGAAATGCGAGATTTGAGAGACAGTCTTACTAAACTCTGTAGGTATTGTGTGATCACTTCCAGAATTTGTTTCCGAAGTACAGTACTGTGCAAAAGTTTTAGGCAGGTGTGAAAAAATGCTGTAAAGTAAGAATGCTTTCAAAAATAGACATGTTAATAGATTATATTTATCAATTAACTAAATGCAAAGTGAGTGAACAGAAGAAAAATCTAAATCAAATCCATATTTGGTGTGACCACCCTTTGCCTTCAAAACAGCAATTCTTCTATGACTATATGCCTACAAAGTCAGGGATTTTGTAGGCATATAGTCAGGTGTATGATTAAACAATTATACCAAACAGGTGCTAATGATCATCAATTCAATATGTAGGTTGAAACACAATCATTAACTGAAACAGAAACAGCTGTGTAGGAGGAATAAAACTGGGTGAGGAACAGCCAAACTCAGCTAACAAGGTGAGGTTGCTGAAGACAGTTTACTGTCAAAAGTCATACACCATGGCAAGACTGAGCACAGCAACAAGACACAAGGTAGTTATACTGCATCAGCAAGGTCTCTCCCAGGCAGAAATTTCAAGGCAGACAGGGTTTCCAGATGTGCTGTCCAAGCTCTTTTGAAGAAGCACAAAGAAACGGGCAACGTTGAGGACCATAGACGCAGTGGTCGGCCAAGGAAACTTACTGCAGCAGATGAAAGACACATCATGCTTACTTCCCTTCGCAATCGGAAGATGTCCAGCAGTGCCATCAGCTCAGAATTGGCAGAAAACAGTGGGACCCTGGTACACCCATCTACTGTCCGGAGAAGTCTGGTC
>CM072674.1:39943952-39968141 GCA_036884735.1 Huso huso | reverse complement strand
GAGAAAACATAACATTTTGATCTTCAAAACTACCCAAATTTAGAGACCCCTTTTCTGTAAAAGTGACTGGTCCGACCTGTCGAAAAAAAAAATTAAATTTTGGCCAATTTTATTTTTTCATAATTTTAATGTACTGTTCTTTTGAGAAAGCTTACAGGTTCAGACATGTCAAGAAAACACAATTTTTGATCTTCAAAACTACCCAAATTTAGACACCCCCTTTTCTGAAAAAAAGTGGACTGGTCCGGACCTGTCAAAAAAATAATAATTTTGGGCCAATTTTATTTTTTTCATAATTTAATGCCCTGTTTTTTGAGAAAGCTTACAGGTTCAGACCTGTCAAGAAAAAAAACACAATTTTTGATCTTCAAAACTACTAAAATTTAGACACCCTTTTCTGTAAAAGTGACTGGTCCGGACCTGTCGAAAAAAAAAAATTTTGGCCAATTTTATTTTTTCATAATTTTAATGTACTGAACTTTTGAGAAAGCTTACAGGTTCAGACATGTCAAGAAAACACAAATTTTGATCTTCAAAACTACCCAAATTTAGACAGCCCCTTTCTGAAAAAAGTGGACTGGTCCGACCTGTCAAAAAATTAAATTTTGGCCAATTTTATTTTTTCATAATTTTAATGCCCTGAACTTTTGAGAAAGCTTACAGGTTCAGACATGTCAAGAAAACACAATTTTTTGATCTTCAAAACTACCCAAATTTAGACACCCTTTTGAAAAAAGTGGACTGGTCCGACCTGTCGAAAAAAATTAAATTTTGCCAATTTTATTTTTTCATAATTTTAATGTACTGTTCTTTTGAGAAAGCTTACAGGTTCAGACATGTCAAGAAAACACAAATTTTTTTGATCTTCAAAACTACCCAAATTTAGAAACCCCCCTTTTCTGTAAAAAGTGGACTGGTCCGACCTGTCTAAAAAAATAATAAATTTGGGCCATTTCATTTTTTTTCATAATTTCAATGCCCCAACTTTTGAGAAAGCTTACAGGTTCAGACCTGTCAAGAAAACACAATTTTTTTGATCTTCAGAACTACCAAAATTTAGACACCCCTTTCTTGAAAAAGTGAACTGGTCCGACCTGTCGAAAAAAAATTAAATTTTGGCCAATTTTATTTTTTTCATACTTTAATGTACTGTTCTTTTTGAGAAAGCTTACAGGTTTAGACATGTCAAGAAAACACAATTTATTGATCTTCAAAACTACCCAAATTTAGACACCCCTTTTTCTGTAAAAAAGTGGACTGGTCCGACCTGTCAAAAAAATAATAATTTTGGCCAATTTTATTTTTTCATAATTTTAATGTACGAGCTTTTGAAAAAGCTTACAGGTTCAGACATGTCAAGAAAACACAATTTTTTGATCTTCAGAACTACCCAAATTTAGACACCCCTTTTCTGAAAAAGTGGACTGGTCCGACCTGTCAAAAAAATAATAATTTTGGGCCATTTCATTTTTTCATAATTTCAATGCCCCGAACTTTTGAGAAAGCTTACAGGTTCAGACCTGTCAAGAAAACACAATTTTTTTGATCTTCAGAACTACCCAAATTTAAACACCCCCCTTTCTGAAAAAGTGAACTGGTCCGACCTGTCAAAAAAAAAAAATTTTGGCCAATTTTATTTTTTTCATACTTTTAATGTAATTGTTCTTTTGAGAAAGCTTACAGGTTCAGACATGTCAAGAAAACACAATTTTTGATCTTCAAAACTACCCAAATTTAGAAACCCCCTTTTCTGTAAAAGTGGACTGGTCCGGACCTGTCGAAAAAATTACATTTTGGCCAATTTTATTTTTTCATAATTTTAATGTACTGTTCTTTTGAGAAAGCTTACAGGTTCAGACATGTCAAGAAAACACAATTTTTGATCTTCAAAACTACCCAAATTTAGACACCCTTTTCTGAAAAAAGTGGACTGGTCCGGACCTGTTGAAAAAAAAATTAATTTTTGGCCAATTTTATTTTTTGATAATTTTAATGTACTGTTCTTTTGAGAAAGCTTACAGGTTCAGACCTGTCAAGAAAACACAATTTTTGATCTTCAAAACTACCCAAATTTAGACACCCCCTTTTTTGAAAAAGTGGACTGGTCCGGTCCTGTCAAAAAAAATAATTTGGCCAATTTTTTTTTTTCATAATTTCAATGCCCCAAACTTTGAGAAAAGCTTACAGGTTCAGACATGTCAAGAAAACACAATTTTTTGATCTTCAGAACTACCCAAATTTAGACACCCCTTTTTGAAAAAAAAGTGGACTGGTCCGACCTGTCGAAAAAATAAATTTTGGCCATTTTTTTTTTTCATAATTTTAATGTACTGTTCTTTTGAGAAAGCTACAGGTTCAGACCTGTCAAGAAAACACAATTTTTGATCTTCAGAACTACCAAAATTTAGACACCCCCCTTTTCTGAAAAAGTGGACTGGTCCGGACCTGTCGAAAAAATTAAATTTTGGCCAATTTTATTTTTTCATAATTTTAATATACTGTTCTTTTGAGAAAGCTTACAGGTTCAGACATGTCAAGAAAACACATTTTTTGATCTTCAAAACTACCCAAATTTAGACACCCCCCTTTTTGAAAAAGTGGACTGGTCCGTCCTGTCAAAAAAAATAATTTGGCCAATTTTATTTTTTCATAATTTCGATGTACTGAAGCTTTTGAAAAGCTTACAGGTTCAGACAGGTCAAGAAAACACAATTTTTTGATCTTCAGAACTACCTAAAATTTAGACACCCCCTTTTCTGAAAAAGTGGACTGGTCCGGACCTGTCGAAAAAAATAATAATTTTGGGCCATTTCATTTTTTCATAATTTCAATGCCCCGAACTTTTGAGAAAGCTTACAGGTTCAGACCTGTCAAGAAAACACAATTTTTGATCTTCAAAACTACCCAAATTTAGACACCCCCTTTTCTGTAAAAGTGAACTGGTCCGGACCTGTCGAAAAAATTAAATTTTGGCCAATTTTATTTTTTCATAATTTTAATGTACTGTTCTTTTGAGAAAGCTTACAGGTTCAGACCTGTCAAGAAAACACAATTTTTTGATCTTCAGAACTACCCAAATTTAGACACCCCCTTTTCTGTAAAAGTGGACTGGTCCGACCTGTCAAAAAAAATTAAAATTTTGGCCAATTTTATTTTTTTTCATAATTTTAATGTACTGTTCTTTTGAGAAAGCTTACAGGTTCAGACATGTCAAGAAAACACAATTTTTTGATCTTCAAAACTACCCAAATTTAGACACCCCCTTTTCTGAAAAAGTGGACTGGTCCCGACCTGTCAAAAAAAATAATTTTGGCCAATTTTATTTTTTTTTTCATAATTTTAATGTACTGTTCTTTTGAGAAAGCTTACAGGTTCAGACATGTCAAGAAAACACAATTTTTGATCTTCAGAACTACCCAAATTTAGACACCCCCTTTTCTGTAAAAGTGGACTGGTCCGACCTGTCAAAAAATAAAATTTTGGGCCATTTTATTTTTTCATAATTTTAATGCCCCGAACTTTTGAGAAAGCTTACAGGTTCAGACCTGTCAAGAAAACACAATTTTTGATCTTCAAACTACCCAAATTTAGACACCCCTTTTCTGTAAAAGTGAACTGGTCCGACCTGTCGAAAAATTAAATTTTGGCCAATTTTATTTTTTTTCATAATTTTAATGTACTGTTCTTTTTTGAGAAAGCTTACAGGTTCAGACATGTCAAGAAAACACAATTTTTTGATCTTCAGAACTACCCAAATTTAGACACCCCTTTTCTGTAAAAGTGGACTGGTCCGACCTGTCAAAAAAATAAAATTTTGGCCAATTTTATTTTTTCATAATTTTAATGTACTGTTCTTTTGAGAAAGCTTACAGGTTCAGACATGTCAAGAAAACACAATTTTTTTTGATCTTCAGAACTACCCAAATTTAGACACCCCCTTTTCTGTAAAAAAAGTGGACTGGTCCGACCTGTCGAAAAAATTAAATTTTGGGCCATTTTTTTTTTTTTCATAATTTTAATGCCCTGTTCTTTTTGAGAAAGCTTACAGGTTCAGACCTGTCAAGAAAACACAATTTTTGATCTTCAGAACTACCAAAATTTAGACACCCCTTTTTCTGAAAAAAGTGGACTGGTCCGGTCCTGTCAAAAAAAAAAATTTTGGCCAATTTATTTTTTCATAATTTTAATGCCCTGAACTTTTGAAAAAGCTTACAGGTTCAGACATGTCAAGAAAACACAATTTTTTGATCTTCAAAACTACCCAAATTTAGACACCCCCCTTTTCTGAAAAAAAGTGGACTGGTCCAGACCTGTCGAAAAAATAAAAATTTTGGCCAATTTTATTTTTTCATAATTTTAATGTACTGTTCTTTTGAGAAAGCTTACAGGTTCAGACACATGTCAAGAAAACACAATTTTTGATCTTCAAACTACCCAAATTTAGACACCCCCCTTTTCTGAAAAAAGTGGACTGGTCCGACCTGTCAAAAAAATTAAAATTTTGGGCAATTTATTTTTTCATAATTTTAATGCCCTGAACTTTTGAGAAAGCTTACAGGTTCAGACCTGTCAAGAAAACACAATTTTTGATCTTCAAAACTACCCAAATTTAGACACCCCCTTTTGAAAAAAGTGAACTGGTCCGACCTGTCAAAAAAATTAAATTTTGGCCAATTTTATTTTTTCATACTTTTAATGTACTGTTCTTTTGAGAAAGCTTACAGGTTCAGACATGTCAAGAAAACACAATTTTTTGATCTTCAAAACTACCCAAATTTAGAAACCCCCTTTTCTGAAAAAGTGGACTGGTCCGACCTGTTGAAAAAATAAATAATTTTTGCCAATTTTATTTTTTTTTCATAATTTCAATGCCCCAACTTTTTTGAGAAAGCTTACAGGTTCAGACCTGTCAAGAAAACACAATTTTTTGATCTTCAAAACTACCCAAATTTAGACACCCCTCTTTTCTGGTAAAAGTGACTGGTCCGGGACTCGTCAAAAATTAAATTTTGGCCAATTTTATTTTTTCACTTTTAATGTACTGTTCTTTTCAGAAAGCTTACAGGTTCAGACATGTCAAGAAAACACACCTTGATCTTCAGAACTACCGTTTAGACACCCCCCTTTTTGAAAAAGTGGACTGGTCCGTCCTGTCAAAATAATAATTTTTTGGCCAATTTTATTTTTTCATAATTTTTAATGTACTGTTCTTTTCAAAAAGCTTACAAGGTTCAGACATGTTAAGAAAACACAATATTTGTTCTTCAAACTACCCAAATTTAGACACCCTCTTTTCTGTAAAAGGAATGGTCGGGACCTGTCAAAAAATTACATTTTTTTCAATTTTATTTTTCATAATTGCAATTATTCCTCATCACTGTTCTTTTGAAAAAACTTACAGGTTCAGAAATGTCAAGAAAACATTCAAATTTTGATCTTCAACAGGAGCTGAGACCAAAAAAAAAATAAAAATAAAAAATAAGGCTTTTCTGTGAAAGTGGACAGGTCAGGTAGGACCTGTCGAAAAATAATAATTTGAGTGCAGGCCATTCATTTTCATAATTTCAATGCCCGACTTGATCTTTTGAGGAGTTTAAGATAAACAAAGTTCCGAGACCACCATCGGTAAACACATTTTTTTTTATCTTCAAATAGGTAAATTAGCAATGAAAGGGTTAGACCTAAGTGCTTTTGTTGAAAAAATTGCCATTTAAACTGGTTGACTGGAAAAAAAAAAAAAAAATAAATTTTTAACCGCGTAAAATTTTATTTTTCCACTTACTTTTAATGTAATATTTCTTTTCAGAAAGCACAGGTTTAGACATGTCAAGAAAACACAATTGTTTGATCCTTCAAAACTTCACCAAAATTTAGACACTTCTTTTAACACGAAAAAGTGGACTTGTCGGTCCTGTCAAAAAAATAATATTTTATTGTATTTTTTTCATAATTTTGATCTTGAGCTTTTGAAAAAAAGCTTACAGGTTCAGACATGTCAAGAAAAACACAATTTTTGATCTTCAAAACTCCCAAATTTAGACATCCCCTTTTCTGCAAATGTGGACTGGTCCAGACCTGACAGAAAAATTAAATTTTGGGCAATTTTATTTTTTTCACATACTTTAATGTACTGTTCTTTTGAGAGAAAAACTTACAGGTTCAGACATAATCAAGAAAAACACAATTTTTGATCTTCAAAATTACCCAAATTTAGACACTTTTCTGTAAAAAGTGGACTGGTCCGGACCTGTCAAAATTAAATTTTGGAAAATTTTATTTTTTTCATAATTTTAATGTGTACTGTTCTTTTAGAAAGCTTACAGGTTCAGACATGTCAAGAAAACACAATTTTTTGATCTTCAAAACTACCTTGTTTAGACACCTTTTCTGAAAAAAAAGTGGACTGGTCCGGACCTGTCAAAAAAATAATAATTTTGGCCAATTTATTTTTCATAATTTTTAATGCCTGTTCTTTTGAGAAAGCTTACAGGTTCAGACATGTCAAGAAAACACAATTTTTTTTGATCTTCCAAAACTACCAAAATTTAGACACCCTCTTTTTGTAAAAAAGTGGACTGGTCCGTCCTGTCAAAAAAAATATAATTTTAAATATTATTTTTCATAATTTTAATGTACTGTTCTTTTCAAAAACTTACAGGTTCAGACATGTCAAGAAAACACAATTTTGATCTTCAAAACTACCAAAATTTAGACACCCCTTTTTTGAAAAAGTGGGACTGGTCCAGTCCTATCAAAAAAAATAATATTTTAAGTAATTTTATTTTTTTCACATAATTTTACTAATATTACTGTTCTTTTCAGAAAGCTTACAGGTTCAGACATGTCAAGAAAACACAATTTTTGATCTTCAAAACTACCCAAAATTTAGACACCCTCTTTTTTCTGTAAAGTGGACTGGTCGGTCCTGTCAAAAAAAATAATAATTTTGGCCAATTTTATTTTTCATAATTTTAATGCTGTTCTTTTGAGAAAGCTTACAGGTTCAGACATGTCAAGAAAACACAATTTTTGATCTTCAAAACTACCCAAATTTAGACATCCCTTTTCTGCAAATGTGGACTGGTCCAGACCTGTCAAAAAATTAATATTTTGGCCAATTTTATTTTCATAATTTTAATGTACTGTTCTTTTCAAGAAAGCTTACAGGTTCGGACATGTCAAAGAAAACACAATTTTTGATCTTCAAAACTACCAAAATTTAGACACCCCTTTTTTGAAAAAGTGGACTGGTCGGACCTGTCAAAAAATAATAATTTTAAGCCAATTTTATTTTTTCATAATTTTAATGCCCGTTCTTTTCAGAAAGCTTACAGGTTCAGACATGTTAAGAAAACACAATTTTTTGTTCTTCAAAACTACCCAAATTTAGAAACCCTCTTTTCTGTAAAAAATTGGACTGGTCAGGACCTGTCAAAAATTTTTTTGGGCTATTTTATTTTTTTCATAATTTTAATGTACTGTTCTTTTGAGAAAGCTTACAGGTTCAGACATCAAGAAGAAAACACAATTTTTTGATCTTCAAAACTACCCAAATTTAGAAACCCTTTTTTGAAAAAGTGGACAGGTCGGACCTGTCGAAAAAAATTATAATTTTTGGGCCATTTTATTTTCATAATTTTAATGTACTGTTCTTTTCAGAGAAAGCACAGGTTCAGACATGTCAAGAAAACACAATTTTTTGATCTTCAAAACTACTAAAATTTAGACACCCCCTTTTTTGAAAAAAAGTGGACTGTCAGGACCTGTCAAAAAATTAAATTTTGGCAATTTATTTTTTCTTTTTTAATGTACTATTCTTTCAGAAAGCTTACAGGTTCAGACATGTCAAGAAAACACAATTGTTTGATCTTCAAAACTACCCAAATTTAGACACCCCCCTTTTTTTGAAAAAGTGGACTTGTCGTTGACCTGTCAAAAAAAATAATAATTTGGCCAATTTTATTTTTTCATAATTTTGATGCCGTTCTTTTGAAAAAGCTTACAGGTTCAGACATGTCAAGAAAACACAATTTTTTTGATCTTCAAAACTACCCAAATTTAGAAATCCCTTTTCTGTAAAAAAGGACTGGTCCGGACCTGTGTAAAATAAAATTTTGGCCAATTTTATTTTCATACTTTAATGTACTGTTCTTTTGAAAGCTTACAGGTTCAGACATGTCAAAAGAAAAACATTTTTTTGATCTTCAAAACTACAAAATTAGACACCCCCTTTTTCTGAAAAAAAAGTGGACGTCCGGACCTGTCAAAAAAATTAAATTTTGGCCAATTTTATTTTTTCATAATTTTAATGTACTGTTCTTTTGAGAAAGCTTACAGGTTCCAGACATGTCAAGAAAACACAATTTTTTGATCTTCAAAACTCCCAAATTTAGACACCCCCCTTTTCTGTAAAAAGTGGACTGGTCGGACCTGTCAAAAAAAATTATTTTGGCCAATTTTATTTTTCATAATTTTGATGTACTGTTCTTTTGAAAAGCTTACAGGTTCAGACATGTCAAGAAAACACAATTTTTGATCTTCAAAACTACCCAATTTAGACACCCTCTTTTCTGTAAAGTGGACTGGTCCAGACCTGTCAAAAAATTAAATTTTGGCCAATTTTATTTTTTCATAATTTTAATGTACTGTTCTTTTCAGAAAGCTTACAGGTTCAGACATGTCAAGAAAACACAATTTTTTGATCTTCAAACTACCCAAATTTAGACACCCCTTTTTTGTAAAAAAGTGGACTGGTCGGACCTGTCAAAAAAATAATATTTTGGCCAATTTTATTTTTCATAATTTTAATGTACTGTTCTTTTTCAGAAAGCTTACAGGTTCAGACATGTCAAAAAACACAATTTTTTGATCTTCAAAACTACCCAAATTTAGACACCCTCTTTTCTGTAAAAGTGGACTGGTCCGACCTGTCAAAAAAAATAATAATTTTGGCCAATTTTATTTTTCATACCTTAATGTACTGTTCTTTTGAAAAAAGCTTACAGGTTCAGACATGTCAAGAAAACACAATTTTTGATCTTCAAACTCCCCAAATTTAGACATCCCCTTTTCTGCAAATGTGGACTGGTCAGACCTGTTCAAAAAATTAAATTTTGGCCAATTTTATTTTTTCATAATTTTAATGTACTGTTCTTTTCAGAAAGCTTACAGGTTCAGACATGTCAAAAAAACACAATTTTTGATCTTCAAAACTACCCAAATTTAGACACCCCTTTTTTGTAAAAAGTGGACTGGTCCGGACCTGTCGAAAAATTAGAATTTTGGAAAATTTTATTTTTTTTCATAATTTTAATGTACTGTTCTTTTGAAAAAAGCTTACAGGTTCAGACATGTCAAGAAAACCTGAATTTTTGTTCTTCAAAACCCAAATTTAGACCCTCTCTTTTCTGTAAAAGTGGACTGGTCCGGACCTGTCCAAAAATTAAATTTTGGCCAATTTTATTTTTTTCATAATTTTAATGTACTGTTCTTTTGAAAAGCTTACAGGTTCAGACATGTCAAGAAAACACAATTTTTTGATCTTCAAAACTACCCAAATTTAGACACCCCCCTTTTCTGTAAAAAAGTGGACTGGTCCAGACCTGTCAAAAAAAATAATAATTTTAGGCCAATTTTATTTTTTTTCATAATTTTAATGCGAATTCTTTTCAGAAAACTTACAGGTTCAGACCTGTCAAGAAAACACAATTTTTGATCTTCAAAACTACCCAAATTTAGACACCCCTTTTCTGTAAAAAGTGGACTGGTCCGGACCTGTCAAAAAAATTACATTTTAGGCCAATTTTATTTTTTTTCATAATTTTAATGTACTGTTCTTTTCAGAAAGCTTACAGGTTCAGACATGTTAAGAAAAACACAATATTTTGTTCTTCAAAACTACCCAAATTTAGACACCCTCTTTTCTGTAAAAAGTGGACTGGGTCCGGACCTGTCCAAAAAATTACATTTTTGGCCAATTTTTATTTTTTCATAATTTTAATGTACTGTTCTTTTTTGAGAAACTTACAGGTTCAGACATGTCAAGAAAAACACAAATTTTGATCTTCAAAACTACCCAAATTTAGAAACCCCCCTTTTCTGTAAAGTGGACAGGTCCGGTTCTGTCGAAAAATAATAAATTTTGGGCCATTTCATTTTCATAATTTCAATGCCCCGAACTTTTCAGAAAGCTTACAGGTTCAGACATGTCAAGAAAACACAATTTTTGATCTTCAAAACTACCAAATTTAGACCCCCCTTTTCTGTAAGTGGACTGGTCAGGACCTGTCAAAAAATTAAATTTTAGCCAATTTTATTTTTTCATAATTTTAATGTACTGTTCTTTTCAGAAAGCTTACAGGTTCAGACATGTCAAGAAAACACAATTTTTGATCTTCAAAACTACCCAAATTTAGACATCCCACTTCTGAAAAAGTGGACTGGTCCGTCCTGTCGAAAAAAAATTAAATTTTGGCCAATTTATTTTTTTCATACTTTTAATGTACTGTTCTATTCAGAGAAAGCTTACAGGTTCAGACATGTCAAAGAAAACACAATTTTTTGATCTTCAAACTACCAAATTTAGACACCCCGTTTTTGAAAAAGTGGACTGGTCCGGACCTGTCAAAAAAAAATTGATTTTTGAAAATTTTATTTTTTTCATAATTTTGATACTGTTCTTTTCAAAAAAAGCTTACAGGTTCAGACATGTCAAGAAAACAGAATTTTTTGATCTTCAAAACTACCAAAATTTAGACACCCCCTTTTCTGTAAAAAGATGGACTGGTCGATTACCTGTCGAAAAATAATAATTTTGGCCAATTTCATTTTTCATAATTTTAATGCCCATTCTTTTTTGAGAAAGCTTACAGGTTCAGACATGTCAAAAACACAATTTTTTGATCTTCAAAACTACCCAAATTTAGACACCCTCTTTTCTGTAAAAGTGGACTGAATGGACTCCTGTCAAAAAAATAATTTTGGCCAATTTTATTTTTCATAATTTTAATGTACTGTTCTTTTGAGAAAGCTTACAGGTTCAGACATGTCAAGAAAACACAATTTTTGATCTTCAAAACTACCCAAATTTAGACACCCCTTTTTTGTAAAAGTGGACTGGTCGGACCTGTCCAAAAATTATAATTTTGGCCAATTTTATTTTTTCATAATTTTAATGTACTGTTCTTTTAGAAAGCTTACAGGTTCAGACCTGTCAAAAAACACAATTTTTTGATCTTCAGAACTACCAAAATTTAGACACCCCTTTTCTGTAAGTGACTGGTCGGACCTGTCAAAAAAATAATTTTTTTGGCTAATTTTATTTTTCATAATTTTAATGTACTGTTCTTTCAGAAAGCTTACAGGTTTAGACATGTCAAAAAAAACACAATATTTTGATCTTCAAAACTCCCCAAATTTAGACACCCTCTTTTCTGAAAAATTGGACTGGGGTCCGGTCTGTCAAAAAATAATAATTTTGGCCAATTTATTTTTTCATAGTTTTGATGCCCGTTCTTTTGAAAAGCTTACAGGTTCAGACATGTCAAAAACACATTTTTTGATCTTCAAAACTACCCAAATTAGACACCCCCTTTTCTGTAAAAGTGGACTGGTCGGACCTGACGAAAAATTAAATTTTGGCCAATTTTATTTTTTTTCATAATTTTAATCCACCGTTCTTTTGAGAAAAACTTACAGGTTCAGACACTCAAGAAAACACAATTTTTTGATTTCAAAACTACCCAAATTTAGACACCCCCATTTCTGTAAAAGGACTGGACTGGTCGGACCTGTCAAAAAAATTAAATTTTGGCCAATTTTTTTTTTTCATAATTTTAATGTACTGTTCTTTTGAAAAAGCTTACAGGTTCAGAAATAAAGAAAACACAATTTTTTAGTCTTCAAACTACCAAAATTTAGACACCCTCTTTTCTGAAAAAAATGGGCTGGTCGACCTGTTCGAAAAAATAATATTTTTGGCCAATTTTATTTTTCATAATTTCCAATGTACTGTTCTTTTGAGAAAAGCTTACAGGTTCAGACATGTCAAGAAAACACAATTTTTTGATCTTTTCAAAACTACCCAAATTTAGACACCCTCTTTTCTGTAAAGTGGACTGGTCGGACCTGTCCAAAAAAAAATAATTTTGGGCCATTTCATTTTTCATAATTTCAATGCCCCAAACTTTTGAAAAGCTTACAGTTTCAGACCTGTCAAGAAAACAATAAATTTTTGATCTTCAAACTACCAAATTTAGAAACCCCCCTTTTTGAAAAAAGGTAGACAGGTCCGGACCTGTCAAAAAAAAAATATAATTTTATTGATTTGTTTTTCATAATTCCAATGTACTGTTCTTTTGAAAAAAAAGCTTACAGGTTCAGACCTGTCAAAGAAACACAATATTTTGATCTTCAAAACTACCCAAATTTAACACCCCTTTCTGTAAAGTGGACTGGTCGGACTAATCCAAAAAATAATAATTTTTGGGCCAATTTTATTTTTTCTGCTAATTTCCATGTACTGTTTTTTTCAGAAAAGCTTACAGGTTCAGACATGTCAAGAAAACACAATTTTTTGTTCTTCAAAACTACCCAAATTTAGAGACCCCTTTTCTGTAAAAGTGGACTGGTCGGACCTGTCGAAAAAATTAATTTTGGCCATTTTTATTTTTTCATGCATAATTTTAATAAACTGTTCTTTTGAGAAAGCTTACAGGTTCAGACATGTCAAGAAAACACAATTTTTTGATCTTCAAAACTACCCAAATTTAGAAACCCCTTTTCTGAAAAAAGTGGACTGGTCGGACCCATTGAAAAAAATAATAATTTTAAGGCCCATTTCATTTTCATTTTCAATGCCTCCGAACTTTGAGAAAGCTTTACAGGTTCAGACCTGTCAAGAAAACACAATTTTTTGATCTTTGGGAGTACCCAAATTTAGACAGCCCTTTTCTGTAAAAGGACTGGTCGGGACCTGTCAAAAAATTAAATTTTGGCCAATTTTATTTTTTTCATAATTTTAATGTACTGTTCTTTTCAGAAAGCTTACAGGTTCAGACATGTCAAGAAACACAATTTTTGATCTTCAAAACCAGAATTTAGACACCCCCTTTTTCTGAAAAAAGTGGACTGGTCGGGACTTTTCCAAAAAATTACATTTTTGGCCAATTTTATTTTTTCATAATTTTGATGCCGGGCTTTTTTGAAAAAGCTTACAGGTTCAGAGAGGTCAAGAAAAACACAATTTTTGATCTTCAGAACTACCAAAATTTAGACACCAACCTTTTCTGAAAAAAAAAGTGGACTGGTCCGGACCTTCGAAAAAAATAATAATAATTTTGGCCATTTTATTTTTTCATAATTTCAATGCCCCGAACTTTTGAAAAGCTTACAGTTTCAGACCTGTCAAGAAAACACAATTTTTGATCTTCAAATTCTAAAATTTAGACCCCTTTTTTTGAAAAAGTGGACTGGTCGGGACCTGTCAAAAAAAATTATAATTTTGGCCAATTTTATTTTTTCATAATTTTAATGTACTGTTCTTTTCAAGAAAACTTACAGGTTCAGACATGTCAAGAAAACACAATTTTTGATCTTCAAAACTACCCAAATTTAGACACCCCCTTTTCTGAAAAAAGTGGACTGGTCTGGACCTGTCAAAAAAAATTATAATTTTGGGCAATTTTATTTTTTCATAATTTCAATGTACTGTTCTTTTGAGAAAGCTTACAGGTTCAGACCTGTCAAGAAAACACAATTTTTTTGATCTTCAAAACTACCAAAATTTAGACACCCCTTTTTTTGTAAAAGTGGACTGGTCGGTCCTGTCAAAAAAAAATAATAATTTTGGCCAATTTTATTTTTCATAATTTTGATGCCCTTGACTTTTGAAAAAGCTTACAGGTTCAGACATGTCAAAAAACACAATATTTTGATCTTCAAACTACACAAATTAAGACACCCCCCTTTTTTGAAAAAGTGGACTGGTCGGACCTGTCGTAAAATTATAATTTTGGCCAATTTTATTTTCATACTTTTAATGCCCTGTTCTTTTCAAAAGCTTACAGGTTCAGACATGTCAAAAAGAAAACACAATTTTTTGATCTTAAAACTACCCAAATTTAGACACCCTCTTTTCTGTAAAAGTGGACTGGTCCGGACTTGTCCAAAAATTACATTTTAATGAATTTTATTTTTTTTCATAATTTTAATGCCTTGATTCTTTTGAAAAAACTTACAGGTTCAGAAAGGTCAAGAAAACACAATTTTTGATCTTCAAAACTACCACCCAAATTTAACACCTTCTGAAAAAGTGGACTGGTCCAGACCTGTTGAAAAAAATTATAATTTTTGGGCCATTTCATTTTTTCATAATTTCAATGCCCAACTTTTGAAAAACACAGGTTCAGACCTGTCAAAAAAGAAAAAACAATTTTTTGATCTTCAGAACTACAAAATTTAGACACCCCCCTTTTTGAAAAAGTGGACTGGTCCAGACCTGTTGAAAAAATAAATTTTGGGCCATTTTATTTTTCATAATTTTCAATGCCCCAAACTTTGAAAAACACAGGTTCAGACATGTCAAGAAAACACAATTTTTTGATCTTCAGAACTACCAAAATTTAGACACCCGGCTTTTCTGAAAAAGTGGACTGGTCCGGAACCTGTTGAAAAAAAATAATTTTTGGGCCATTTCATTTTTTCATAATTTCAATTCCCCAAACTTTTGAAAAAACTTACAGGTTCAGACATGTTAAGAAAACACAATATTTTGATCTTCAAACTACCCAAATTTAGACACCCCTTTTTTGAAAAAGTGGACTGGTCCGACCTGTCAAAAAAAATAATAATTTTAAATATTTTATTTTTTCATAATTTTAATGTTTTATTCTTTTGAAAAAGCTTACAGGTTCAGACATGTCAAGAAAACACAAATTTTTGATCTTCAAAAGTACCCAAATTTAGAGACCCCTTTTCTGTAAAAAGTGGACAGGTCCGGACCTGTAGAAAAAAATAATAATTTTGGGCCATTTCATTTTTTCATAATTTCAATGCCCTGTTCTTTGAAAAAACTTACAGGTTCAGACATCAAGAAAACACAATTTTTTGATCTTCAAAACTACCCAAATTTAGACCCCCCCCTTTTCTGTAAAAAGTGGACTGGTCCGGACCTGTCCAAAAATACAAATTTGGCCAATTTTATTTTTCATAATTTTTTAATGCTCCTGTTCTTTTTGAGAAAGCTTACAGGTTCAGACCTGTCAAGAAAAACACAATTTTTTGATCTTCAAAACTACAAAATTTAGACACCCTTTTTCTGAAAAAGTGGACTGGTCGGGACTGTCAAAAAAATAATAATTTTGGCCAATTTTATTTTTTCATAATTTTAATGCCCGAGCTTTTCAAAAAAAACACAGGTTCAGAGAGGTCAAGAAAACAATTTTTTGATCTTCAAACTACCCAAATTTAGACACCCCTTTTTCTGTGTAAAAGTGAACTGGTCCGGACCTGTTGTCCAAAAATAATAATTTTGGCCATTTTTTTTTCATAATTTCGATGCCCGAACTTTTCAAAAGCTTACAGGTTCAGACATGTTTTAGAAAACACAATATTTTGATCTTTCAAAACTACCAAAATTTGGGCACCCCTTTTCTGTAAAAAAGTGGACTTGGGTCAGGTCCTGTCAAAAAAATAAATTTTGGCCAATTTTATTTTTCATAATTTTAATGTACTATTCTTTTTTTGAAAAAGCTTACAGGTTCAGACATGTCAAGAAAACAAATTTTTGATCTTCAAAACTACCCAAATTTAGAAACCCCCCTTTTCTGTAAAAGTGGACAGGTCCGGACCTGTCGAAAAAATAATAATTTTTAGCCCATTTCATTTTTTTCATAATTTTAATGTACTGTTCTTTTGAGAAAGCTTACAGGTTCAGACATGTCAAGAAAACACAATTTTTGATCTTCAAAACTACCCAAATTTAGACCCCCCCCCTTTTCTGTAAAAAGTGGACTGGTCGGACCTTCCAAAATTATAATTTTGGGCCATTTTTATTTTTCATAATTTTAATGTACTGTTCTTTGAGAAAGCTTACAGGTTCAGACGTGTCAAGAAAACACAAATTTTTTTGATCTTCAAAACTACCAAAATTTAGACAACTTTTTTGAAAAATTGGACTGGTCTGGTCCTGTCAAAAAAAATAATAATTTTATTAATTTATTTTTCATAATTTTGATGCCCCGAGCTTTTGAAAAAGCTTACAGGTTCAGACCTGTCAAGAAAACACAATTTTTTGATCTTCAAATTACCAAAATTTAGACACCCCCCTTTTTGAAAAAGTGGACTGGTCCAGACCTGTTGAAAAAATAATTTTTGGCCATTTTATTTTCATAATTTTAATGTACTGAACTTTTCAGAAAGCTTACAGGTTCAGACATGTTTAGAAAACACAATTTTTTGATCTTCAAACTACCCAAATTTAGGCACCCCCCTTTTTATGTAAAAGTGGACTGGGTTGAATCCTGTCAAAAAAAATAATAATTTTGGCCAATTTTATTTTTCATAATTTTAATGTACTGTTCTTTTGAGAAAGACTTACAGGTTTAGACCTGTCAAGAAAACACAAATTTTTTGATCTTCAAAACTACCAAATTTGACACCCCTTTTCTGTAAAAGTGGACTGGTCGGACCTGTCCGAAAAAATAATAATTTTGGGCCATTTCATTTTCATAATTTTAATGTACTGTTCTTTTGAGAAAGCTTACAGGTTCAGACCCTGTCAAGAAAACACAATTTTTGATCTTCAAAACTACCAAATTTAGACACCCCCTTTTCTGTAAAAAGTGGACTGGTCGGGACCTGTCGAAAAAATTAAATTTTGGCCAATTTTATTTTTTTCATACTTTTAATATTGCTGTCCTTTTAGAAAGCTTACATGTTTAGACATGTCAAGACACAAATTTTTGATCTTCAAAACTACCCAAATTTTTCACCCCTTTTTTTGCGTGGATTGGTCCGACCTGTCAAAAAAATGTTTTGGGCCAATTATTTTTTTTAATTTTAATGTAACTTTTGAGGTTTAATGGTTCAGACATGTCAACAAAGCACTCACTTGATCTTCAAAACTACCCAAATTTAGAAACCCCGTTTTGCTAAAGTGGCGTTCACCTGTCCAAAAAAATAATAATTTTAATTTTTATTTTTTCATTTTCAATGTACCGATGATCATCTCCAGGTTCAGAGACATGTCAAAGAAAACACATTTTTTGATCTTCAAACTCCTCAAATTTTAGCCCCCGATCCAAGTCAAGTTTACTGGTCCGGACATCTGAAAAAAAGCTCTGGCCAATTTTATTTTTTCATAATTTTATGTCGCTGAGCTTTTCAAAAGCTTACAGGTTATGAGCATGTCAAGAAATCAGAATTTTTGATCTTCAGAACTGCAAAATTTAGACACCCCCGCTTTTTTTTTCCGACTTGTCCGGTCCTGTTGAAAAATAATAATTTTGAATTTATTTTTTTCATAATTTTTTTGCCCCGAACTTTTCAGAAAAAACGACTAAAAAACACGTTTATTGATCTTTGCTATAAATTTGGACACCCCTTTTTGAAAAAGTGGACTGGTCTATGTTGAAAAAAAATAATAATTTTAGGACCAATTTTATTTTTTCATAATTTAATGTACTGTTCTTTAAGAAAGCTTACAGGTTTAGACGTAAAGAAAACCTTTTTGAAAAGTTTTGATCTTCAAAAAAATACCAAAATTTAGAAACCCCTTTTTGAAAAAGGTTTAGACAGGTCCGGTTCTGTCAAATAATAAAATTGGACGAGGCCATTTTTTGGGCCATTTTTTTCATAATTTTAATGCCCTGAACTTTTTGAGAAAACAGGTTCAGACCTGTCAAGAAAAAACAATTTTTAATCCTCAAAACTACCCAAATTTAGACCAGCCCCTTTTCTGAAAAAAGGTATGGACTGTCCGGGACCTGTCAAAAAATTAAATTTTGGCCAATTTTATTTTTTCATAATTTTGCAGTCCATTTATTAACTGCGCAGGCACGCCAGGTTCAATTTTTCACAGCGGTTAATTTTACAGGTTCAAAAGTATTTTTTTCACAGTCAAACGGGTTTAAATGATCATATCAACAACTACCACCAGGCATCTAGCCCCGCCCCCAACCCCCTTTTCTGTCAAAAGAAATAAATAATAATAATAATATGAATTGTCTGGACCTCTCCGGATCAAAAAATAATAATTTTTGGGCCAAGTCATTTTTTTATTACATAACATTTCAATGTCCCGAACTTCTTGCGCTGACGAAGCCAGAAACACTATGGTTCAGACCTGATCAGTATGACTATTCATGAGATACGCCTTTTTTTTTTTTTTTTCCGAACTACCCCAACAATTTAGAAAAAACCTAAACACCCGTTTTTCTGTAAAAATGATGTCGGACTGATCCGACAAAGGACCTGTCAGAAGAATATTGCAATGTATTAAGTTTATTTTTTCATAATTTTTTAATGTACTGTTCTATTCAAAAGCTTACAGGTTCAGACATGTCAAAGAAAACACAATTTTTGATCTTCAGAACTACTGCAATTTAGACACCCCTTTTCTGTAAAAAAGTGGACTGGTCCGGACCTGTCAAAAAAAAAATAATTTTGGCCAATTTTATTTTCATAATTTTTTAATGTACTGTTCTTTTGAAAAGCTTACAGGTTCAGACAGAGGTCGAAAACACAATTTTTGATCCTCAAACTACCCAAATTTAGACAGCCCCTTTTTTCTGAAGTGGACTGGTCCGGACCTGTCAAAAACTGCATTTGGCCAATTTTATTTTTTCATATTTTTAATGTACTGTTCTTTTTTGAGAAATCTTACAGGTTCAGACATGTCAAGAAAAAACAATTTTTGATCTTCAAAACTACCCAAATTTAGAAACCCCCTTTACCTTAAAAGTGACAGGTCTGACCTGTCGAAAAAATTAATTTTTGGCCAATTTTATTTTTTCCATAATTTTTAATGCCCTGTTCTTTTCAGAAAGCTTACAGGTTCAGACATGTCAAGAAACACAATTTTTGATCTTCAAAACTACCCAAATTTAGACACCCCTTTTTGTAAAAGTGGACTGGTCAGGACCTGTCGAAAAATTACATTTTGGCCAATTTTATTTTTTCATAATTTTAATGTACTGTTCTTTGAAAAAAGCTTACAGGTTCAGACATGTCAAGAAACACAATTTTTGATCTTCAAAAATACCCAAATTTAGACACCCCCTTTTTCTGTAAAAAGTGACTGGTCGGACCTGTGAAAAAAAATTACATTTGGGCCATTTTTATTTTTTCATATTTTAATGCCCGTTCTTTTCAGAAAGCTTACAGGTTCAGACATGTCAAGAAAACACAATTTTTGATCTTCAAACTACCCAAATTTAGACACCCCTTTTGAAAAAATTGGACTGGTCAGTCCTGTCAAAAAAATTATAATTTTGGCATTTTATTTTTCATATTTTTAATGCCCGTTCTTTTCAAAAATCTTACAGGTTGAGGGTCAAGAAAACACAATTTTTGATCTTCAAAACTACCCAAATTTAGACACCCCCTTTTCTGTAAAAAAAGGACTGGTCGGACCTGTCAAAAAAAAAATAAAATTTTGGCCAATTTCATTTTTCATAATTTCAATGTAGTGTTCTTTTGAAAAAGCTTACAGGTTTAGACAGGTCAAGAAAACACAATTTTTTGATCTTCAAAACTACCCAAAATTTAGAAACCCCTTTTCTGTAAAAGTGGACTGGTCCGGACCTGTCAAATAAAAAAATAATTTTGGGCAATTTTATTTTTTCATAATTTCGATGCCTGAACTTTTGAAAAAGCTTACAGGTTCAATTTATGTCAAGAAAACACAATATTTTTGATCTTCAGAACTACCCAAATTTAGAAACCCCTTTTCTGTAAAAAAAAGTGAACTGGTCCAGACCTGTCGAAAAAATTAAATTTTGGGCCATTTTTTTTTTTCATAATTTCAATGCCCTGTTCTTTTCAAAAATCTTACAGGTTCAGACCTGTCAAGAAAACAACAATTTTTGATCTTCAAAACTACCCAAATTTAGACACCCCTTTTTGAAAAAGTGGACTGGTCAGTCCTGTCAAAAAAAATAATAATTCTGGCTAATTTTATTTTTCATAATTTCGATGCCCAAGCTTTTTTTCAAATCTTTACAGGTTTCAGAGGTCAAGAAAACACAATTTTTGATCTTCAAAACTACCAAAATTTAGACACCCCATTTTCTGTAAAAGTGGACTGGTCCAGGACCTGTTGAAAAAATAATAATTTTGGGCCATTTTATTTTTTCATAATTTCAATGCCCCCAAACTTTGAGAAAGCTTACAGGTTCAGACATGTCAAGAAAACACAATTTTTTGATCTTCAAAACTACCCAAATTTAGACACCCCCTTTTTTTTGGAAAAGTGGACTGGTCTGACCTGTCAAAAAAAAATAATATTTTTGGCCATTTTATTTTTTTTCATAATTTTAATGTGCTGAGCTTTTCAAAAGCTTACGGGTTCAGACATGTCAAGAAAACACAATTTTTGATCTTCAAAACTACCCAAATTTAGACACCCCTTTTCTGTAAAAGTGGACTGTTCTGACCTGTCAGAAAAATTAAATTTTTAGCTAATTTATTTTTTCATACTTTTAATAATACTGTTCTTTTTCAGAAAGCACAGGTTTAGACATGTCAACAAAACACAATTTTTGATCTTCAAAATACCAAAATTTAGACACCTTTTTTGAAAAGTGGACTGGTCCGGTCCTGTCAAAATAAATAATAATTCTGGCCAATTTATTTTTTTCATAATTTCAATGTACTGTTCTTTTCAGAAAGCTCACAGGTTCAGACATGTCAAGAAAACACAATTTTTTGATCTTCAAACTACCCCAAATTTAAAACCCCTTTTCTGAAAAAAATGGACTGGTCCGACCTGTTGAAAAAATTAATTTAATTTTGGGCCATTCATTTTTCATAATTTCAATGCTTGAACTTTCAGAAAGCTTACAGGTTCAAGACATGTCAAAAACACCATTTTTTGATCTTCAAAACTACCCAAAATTTATACACCTTTTTGAAAAAAATTCACTGGTCTGGACCTGTCAAAAAAAATTTTTTTTATTTTTTTCATAATTTTTGATGCCTGAGCTTTGAAAAGCTTACAGGTTCAGACATGTCAAGAAAAACACAATTTTTGATCTTCAAAACTACCCAAATTTAAAGACCCCTTTTCTGTGTAAAATGGACTGTTCCTGACCTGTCGAAAAAATTAAATTTTGGCCAATTTTATTTTTTCATACTTTAATACTGTTCTTTTCGAAAGCTTACAGGTTCAGACATGTCAAGAAAACACTAATTTATTGATCTTCAAAACTACCAAAATTTAGACACCCCTTTTTTTTGAAAAAGTGGACTGGTCCGTCCTGTCAAAATAAATAATAATTCTGGCCTATTTTATTTTTTTCATAATTTTAATGTACTGTTCTTTCAAAAGCTACAGGTTCAGACATGAAGAAAACACAATTTTTGATCTTCAAACTACCCAAATTTAGAAACCCCCCCCTTTTCTGTAAAAATGAACTGGTCCGGACCTGTTGAAAAAATAATAATTTTGGGCCATTTCATTTTTTCATAATTTCAATGCGGAACTTTTAGAAAGCTTACAGGTTCAGACATGTCAAGAAACACAATTTTTGATCTTCAAAACTACCCAAATTTAGACACCCCTTTTCTGTAAAAAAAAACTGGATCCTGGACTGTCAAAAAAATACATTTTGGGCAATTTTATTTTTTTTCATAATTTTAATGTGCTGTTCTTTTGAGAAAGCTTACAGGTTCAGACATGTCAAGAAAACACAATTTTTTGATCTTCAAAACTACCCAAATTTAGACACCCCTTTTCTGTAAAATGGACTGGTCTGACCTGTCGAAAAATTAAATTTTTGCCAATTTTATTTTTTCATACTTTTAATGTACTGTTCTTTTCAGAAAACACAGGTTCAGACATGTCAAAAAAAACACAATTTTTTGATCTTCAGAACTACCCAAATTTAGACACCCCCTTTTTGAAAAAAGTGGACTGGTCTGGTCCTGTCAAAAAAAAATATAATTTTGGCCAATTTTATTTTTTTCATAATTTTGATGTACTGTTCTTTTCAAAAGCTCACAGGTTCAGACATGTCAAGAAACACAATTTTTGATCTTCAAAACTACCCAAATTTAAAAACCCCCTTTTCTGTAAAAAGTGGACTGGTCCGGACCTGTTGAAAAAAAATTAATAATTTTAGGGCCTTTTCATTTTTTCATAATTTCAATGCCCCGAACTTTTGAGAAAGCTTACAGGTTCAGACATGTCAAGAAAAACACAATTTTTTTGATCTTCAAAACTACCAAATTTAGACACCCCCATTTTGAAAAAAAGTGGACTGGTCTGGACCTGTCAAAAAAAAAAATTACATTTTTGGCCAATTTTATTTTTTCATAATTTTAATGCCTGAGTTCTTTTCAAAAGCTTACAGGTTCCAGACATGTCAAGAAAACAATTTTTTGATCTTCAAACTACCCAAATTTAGACACCTTTTCTGTAAAAAAGTGAACAGTTCCTGACCTGTTGAAAAAATTAAATTTTATGCATTTATTTTTTCATACTTTTAATGCCCTGTTCTTTTCAGAAAGCTACAGGTTCAGACATGTCAAGAAAACACAATTTTTTGATCTTCAGAACTACCCAAATTTAGACACCCCATTTTTTGAAAAAAGTGGACTGGTCTGGTCCTGTCAAAAAAAATACAATTTTGGCCAATTTTATTTTTTTCATATTTTAATGTACTGTTCTTTTCAGAAAGCTCACAGGTTCAGACATGTGAAAACACAATTTTTGATCTTCAAACTACCCAAATTTAGAAACCCCCCCCTTTTCTGTAAAATTGACTGGTCCGACCTGTTGAAAAAATTAATAATTTTAGGCCATTTCATTTTTTCATAATTTTAATGTACAGGTTGACATGTCTTTTTGAAAAACTACCCGCTTACAGGTTCAGACATGTCAAAAAACTACATTTTGATCTTCAAAACTACCCAAATTTAGACCCCTTTTTTGTCGAAAAAAGTGGACTGGTCTTACAGGTTTAGACATATCATCCAAAAAAAATTTAGCAATAAAAGTGATTGGTTGGTCCTGTCAATTTTATTTTTCATAATTTTAATGTACTGTTCTTTTCAGAAAGCTTACAGGTTCAGACAGGTCAAGAAAACACAATTTTTTGATCTTCAAACTACTAAAAATTTAGAAACCCCTTTTCTGTAAAAAGTGGACTGGTCCGGACCTGTTGAAAAAAATAATAATTTTGGGCCATTTCATTTTTCATAATTTTAATGCCCCGAACTTTTGAGAAAGCTTACAGGTTCAGACATGTCAAGAAAACACCATTTTTGATCTTCAGAACTACCAAAATTTATACACCTTTTCTGAAAAAAAGTGGACTGGTCGGGACCTGTTGAAAAAAATAACAATTTGGCCCTTTTATTTTTTTCATAATTTGATGCCTGTTCTTTTGAAAAGCTTACAGGTTCAGACATGTCAAAAGAAAACACAATTTTTGATCTTCAAAACTACCCAAATTTAGAAACCCCTTTTTCTGTAAAATGAACTGGTCCGGACCTGTCGAAAAAATAATAATTTTGGGCATTTGTTTTTTTCATAATTTCAAATGCCCGAACTTTTCAGAAAGCTTTTTTAAGGTTAGACATGTTGAGAAAACACAATTTTTGATCTTCAAACTACCCAAATTTAGACACCCCTTTTTTGAAAAAGTGTACTGGTCCGGACCTGTCAAAAAAAATTACATTTTGGCCAATTTTATTTTTTTCATACTTTTAATTAATGTTCTTTCTTTCAAAAGCTTACAGGTTCAGACATATCAAGAAAACACAATTTTTTGATCTTCAAACTACCCAAATTTAGACACCCCCTTTTCTGTAAAATGAACTGGTCCGGACCTGTCTAAAAAAATTAAATTTTGGCCAATTTTATTTTTCATAATTTTAATGTACTGTTCTTTTCAGAAAGCTTACAGGTTTGTAACATGTCAACAAAACACCATTTTTGATCTTCAAAACTACCCAAATTTAGACACC
>CM072674.1:39820082-39937301 GCA_036884735.1 Huso huso | reverse complement strand
TGTTAGTACTTGGATGGGAGACCGCCTGGGAATACAAAGTGCTGCAGGCATTACAGTTTTGAAATTACATTTTACCATTTAAATATGTAAAGACAACAAAAAATGAAAGCGCTGAGGAATCCCCTAACATAAAGGTCATAAAAGCAGAACAACAATCGCCTCTGGTCACACCACCTTGAATAAGCATGATCTCAGAAGCTAAGCAAGGTTGGGCTTAATTAGTACTTGATGGGAGACTGCCTGGGAATACCAAGTACTGCAGGCATTACAGTTTTGAAATTATATTTTACCATTTAAATGTGTAAAACTACAACAGAGGACAAAAAAATGAGCACTCTGAGGAATCACCCGGCTCACCTAACATAAAGGTATTAAATGCAGAAGCGCAATTGCTCTGCGGCCACATCACCTTAAGAACATAAGAACATAAAAAGTTTACAAACGAGGAGTCCATTCAGCCCATCTTGCTTGTTTGGTTGTTAGTAGCTTATTGATCCCAGAATCTCATCAAGCAGCTTCTTGAAGGATCCCAGGGTGTCAGCTTCAACAGCATTACTGGGGAGTTGGTTCCAGACCCTCACAATTCTCTGTGTAAAAAGTGCTCCTATTTTCTGTTCTGAATGCCCCTTTATCTAATCTTTATTTGTGACCCCTGGTCCTTGTTTCTTTTTTTTTCAGGTCAAAAAGTCCCTGGGTCGACATTGTCTATACCTTTTAGGATTTTGAATGCTTAAATCAGATCACGCATAGTCTTCTTTGTTCAAGACTGAATAGATTCAATTCTTTTAGCCTGTCTGCATAAGACATGCCTTTTAAACCCGGGATAATTCTTGTTGCTCTTCTTTGCACTCTTTCTAGAGCAGCAATATCCTTTTTGTACAAGGTGACCAGAACTGAACACAATATTCTAGATGAAGTCTTACTAATGCATTGTAAAGTTTTAACATTACTTCCCTTGATTTAAATTCAACACTTATCACAGTATATCCTTGTTGGCCTTTTTTTATAGCTTCCCCACATTGTCTAGATGAAGACATTTCTGAGTCAACATAAACTCCTAGGTCTTTTTCATATATTCCTTCTTCAATTTCAGTACCTCCCATATGATATTTATAATGCACATTTGTATTGCCTGTGTGCAGTACTTTACTCATTTCTCTATTAACCCTTTGCAGTCCTATGTCGGACCTGGTCTGACATTGCAATTTTCCCTTTCCCCAGACCCTGTCCGGCATCATCTAAAAGATGTAAAAAACAGGTCTCTAGTCGTTTTTTCTCCGGAAAAAGCTGAGTAAACCATTCAATGGCCGAGTGAGACCGACAGGAGCCGAGAGAAGCCGAAAACAACAGATAGCCCTGACACCACATAGATAACACGGACATCCAGTGTTATAACACAGACATCCAGCACTCAAAGAATATCACAGACATTTGCAGAGCTTTTTTAGATGTTCTAGGAATAAAATAATGACTTGGATCGCATTATTGAGGAGTTTGGTGATAAAACGAGTGATCAGGAGATGATGTAGAGGATGTGAAAAATACAGCGAACAAGGGTTGGGGTGGGGTTGGAGATGCAGTAGTGAGTGTCCTGTTGATATGCAGTGCCTTTTAAACCTGTTTTACTGTAAAAAAAAGAACTTTTGAAAAGCGCGTCTAAAATAAACTGCGTGTGTGAAAATAAATTGGACCTGACACGCGCTGAATAAATGGACCACTAAGGGTTAAATGTCATTTGCCATGTGCCCAGTTCTGAAAGCTGTCTAGATCATTTTGAATGACCTTTGCTGCTGCAACAGTGTTTGCCACTCCTCCTATTTTTGTGTCATCTGCACATTTAACAAGTTTGCTTACTATACCAGAATCTAAATCATTAATGTAGATTAGGAATAGCAGAGGACCTAATACTTATCCCTGTGATACACCACTGGTAAACTCGCTCCATTTTGTGGTTTCTCCTCTAATCAGTACTTTCTGTTTTCTACATGTTAACCACTCCCTAATCCATGTGCATGCATTTCCTTGAATCCCTACTGCGTTCAGTTTGAGAATTAATCTTTTATGCAGGACTTTGTCAAAAGCTTTCTGGAAATCTAAATAAACCATGTTGTATGCTTTGCAATTATCCATTGTTGATGTTGCATCCTCAAAAAATCAAGCAGGTTAGTTAGACACGATCTCCTTTTCCTAAAACCATGCTGACTGTCTCCCCAGGATATTGTTACCATAGGTAATTTTCCATTTTGGATCTTATTATAGTTTCCATAAGTTTACATATAATAGAAGTCAGGCTTATTGGTCTGTAGTTACCTGGTTTGGTTTTGTCTCCCTTTTTGTGGATCGGTATTACGTTTGCAATTTTCCAGTCTGTCAGTACAACCCCTGTGTCAAGAGACTGTTGCATGATCTTGGTTAGCGGTTTGTAAATAACTTTTTCATTTCTTTGGGTACTATTGGGAGGATCTCATTCGCCCAGGGGATGTTTTATTTTAAGAGCTCCTAGTCCCTTTAACACTTCTGCCTCTGTTATGCTAAAGTTATTTAAAACTGGATAGGAACAGGTCATGTGGGGCATGTTGTCCATGTCCTCCTTTGTAAAAACTGTGAAAAGTAATCATTTAATATATTTGCTATTTTTTTTCTTCGTCTATGATTTTGCCATTTGTGTCTCTTACACACTTCCTTTGAATGTTCTCTTGCTGTTATAATATTGGAAAAACATTTTGGATTGGTTTTTTAGCCCCATAGCAATATTGATTTCTATCTCTCCCTTGGCCTTTCTAACTTCCTTTTTTGACTTGTGTTTGCAGTTCCAAGTACTCTTTCTGTGCACTTTGTTTTTGGTCCCTTTAAACGCCTGTAAAGTGCCTTTTGTATAAGCCTGATATTGTCTGATCTCAGAAGCTAAGCAAGGTTGGACTTGGTTACTACTTGGATGGGAGACTGCCTAGGAATACCAAATGCTGCAGGCATTACAGTTTTGAAATTAAATTTTACCAATTAAATGTGAACCGACGACAGAGGTCAAAAACAATTAAAGCTCTGAGGAGTCCCCAACATAAAGGTCGTAAAAGTAGAAGAGCAATCGCTTCCAGCCATACCACCTTGAATAAGCCGGTGCATTGTGGGATTGGTGATGGTCATGTGATCCGAGTAGAAAGCTACACTATGCTAGTGGAGGAATCTCTGTTTGGAGATTTTTTTTTTTTGCTTTTCTACTTTAATATTCATCTCTTTTCTTGGATTTTATTTGGACATTTCTAGTACTGTTGTGATTAAAAAGGATTGTGTGCCTGAGTTGTGGATGTGCAACGGACATGTCTAGGGCATGGGGACACAAGTGGAGTTGAAAAAGGCCTCATAGAGAACAAAGGATTTATAAAAGAGAATATACAGTTGTTGTTCTGATAAAGGACAACAGGAAGGTTGCAGCTGAAGATCTAATCAATGCCATTGATACACAGTGTGGATTTGGGAAGTATATGCCTGTGTTCCAAAACAACAGGACAAATATGAAATTACAGTGGAAAGCAGAGAAGTGGCTGAAAGTTTGCTGGGAGCAGTAAGTATTGATGGAGAAGATTATGAATGTGAGTCATTGGCTTCAGATAAATGGTGGTCTCTTTTTAAATCTGCCTGCATATATCACTGACTAGGACATTATCAAAAGCTATCATTGTGGGGAGTTAAGATCAGCTCTCATGTGAAAAGGACATTTTAGCCAGGTACTTGCATTGCTGATAGGACACGGTTTGTGACAGTTCAGTTTACCAATGGAGTTCGGTCGCTTCCTTATAGTGCAAAGTTTTTAACAGCTGAGGGACTCAGACATTTCAGAGTGATCCATAATAATCAGCACAAAGGCTGCCTGTCATGTTTATCCTCAGATCATCTGTTGAAGGACTGTCCCACTCATCTTTTGATTACGGGTTCAAAGACATTCAAGCAGGAACTGCGCAGCACAGTGCTGTGAGGAGTGCAGGAGGAAACCGCAGTGGTGCATTTGTACTGACAAGGGTAAGCATGTAGAAGAGGGGTCACTGACAGTAGAGGTGAGGGAGAGGAAGGCACTAATGGACCCTCTGAGCTGGGGGAGATGGCGGTGACAGAGAGTGCTCAGGTGCAGGAGGCAGAGAGGGAATCTGCAGCACCAAGAGAGGAAGCTGGGGAGCAGTCTCAAGCTGCAGCAACAAGAGAGGAAGCTGGGGAGCAGTCTCAAGCTGCAGCAACAAGAGAGAAGCTGGGAGCAGATACAAACTGCAACTAAAATAATGGAGGCTGAAGAGAAAGATAAGCTGCAGCAACAAGAATGTTGGCTGGGAGCAGTATCAAACTGCAGCACCAAGTAAGGATGCTGGAGAGCAGACAAACGATGCAGCGGACTTGCAAGCAACAAGGCTGACCTCAACTTGCACCGCAGAGAAAGGCATGGATGTGGTGGGCACATTGAATTGGAGGGAGCTGGCAGCGGAGCAAAAGGAGAAATGGACTGAAAAAGTGTCACAGAAACTGTTGAGAAGAAAGAGGGTGGTAGCAAAGCCCTGCAAGTAAAGTGTTAGACTTGAATGTGTTAAGTGTTGCAAGTTGTTATGATCACTTTTTGATTTATTTTTCAGATGGATGAAGCAAGTTAACTTTTTAGTTGTTATGAGCAATACTTTTTTGAACTTTTCAGAAAAGAATCTTTGCAGTGTAATTCTTGAATGTCATTTTGCATACATTATATTAATGTTATTTTGATTGCACATTCAAAAAGAAGTCTGATCTCAGAAGTTGCAAGGTTGGGCTTGGTTAGTACTTTCTAGTACTAATTCCGCCTGGGAATACCAAGTGCTGCAGGCATGAGAGTTTGAAATTACATTTTACCATTTAAATGTGACACACATAAAAATGAAAGCTCTGAGGACTCCCTTAACATAAAGGTCAAAAAGCAGAACCGCAATCACCTGCGGCCACACCACCTTGAATAAGCCTGATCTTGTCTGATTGCAGAAGCTAAGCAAGAATGGGCTTGGTTAGTATTTGGATGGGACCCGCCTGTGTACTGGCCTCGAATGTAACTCCTGTCCCACTATCCAGTCAGCTAAACACTCATCCAAATGATTCTCCAAGAGACAGGGTGTATCTTTAGAGGCTTTACTTGAATAAAAGTGTGAAACTGCAAATACAAATCACAAATGCGTACTCGTAAGTATACATTCTCACAACAATGTAAGTAATATTCACATGGTGCTGCCTAAGTGCAGTAAAATAACAGCATGAACTACACATAAAAAGTGCAAGTATTGCAGTAGCTATGAATAACTAGTACTAAATAGCTAACTAGCTGCTTATCCAATGCAGCTTGTATGCTAAATAACATCAATGAAAACATCTTAGTTTTTTTTAATCGCTTTGGTACTATTTTCACAAGTATGTGGTAACATTTCACAACTCTTAGTACAAAACTCAAAACAGATCATCAAAAAGGCTGTTTTTTCAAAACTTTTGCACATTTTCAATTGACTAAGTACAACACACAAAAATCACACAGTAACTTTTTTCACCAAACCTAATCAGTGTTTCATCTAGAAATACCTTTCATATAAAGTAATTGCCTTTCACAATGCAATGCTCACAATACTTTTCATATGATTCTCTTCTCATTTGTTTAAATACATCTGACCATCACTTAATCCAACTGCTCTAATGGTTAATCACTTAACTGTTTGGTAAACCTATAGATTTTAAACTGGTTTGTCTACTATATATGGATTTTGAGAACTACAGAAATACAATGTGTGTTTGTAAATTACATGTATGATACATGATAACCATACATAATGACTACTCGTTATTGCTAATTGATTTTACATAGTGGTAACCACAATTGGTCACCATATAAAAGGGGGTGTGTGAACACTTGCAATTTCTTTCAACATGGAGCAGGATAGACAGCAAGGGAGAGGAAGAAATCAAAAGCTTGTGGACAAGGGGCCCGTCAGAGATGGGCATGGGCCCCATCAAAGAGGTCAAAGAGGTGGGCATGGGCCCCGTCAAAAGAGGTGGACATGGGCCCCATCAAAGAGGTCAAAGAGGTGGGCATGGGCCCCATCAAAGAGGTGGGCATGGGCCCCATCAAAGAGGTCAAAAGAGGTGGGCATGGGCCCATCAAAGAGGTGGACATGGGCCCCATCAAAGAGGTCAAAGAGGTGGGCATGGGCCCCATCAAAGAGGTCAAAGGGTGGGCATGGACCCCGTCAAAAAGGTGGGCATGGGCCCCATCAAAGAGGTCAAAAGAGGTGGGCATGGGCCCCATCAAAGAGGTCAAAGAGGTGGGCATGGGCCCCATCAAAGAGGTGGGCATGGGCCCCATCAAAGAGGTCAAAGAGGTGGGCATGGGCCCCATCAAAGAGATTAAAGAGGTGGGCATGGACCCTGTCAAAGAGGTGGGCATGGGCCCCATCAAAGAGGTCAAAGAGGGTGGGCATGGACCCCGTCAAAGAGGTCAAAGAGGTGGGCATGGGCCCCATCAAAGAGGTGGGCATGGACCCCGTGAGAAGAGGTGGGCATGGGCACCATCAAAGAGGTCAAAGAGGTGGGCATGGGCACCATCAAAGAGGTCAAAGAGGTGGGCATGGGCCCCATCAAAGAGGTGGGCATGGGCCCCATCAAAGAGGTCAAAGAGGTGGGCATGGGCCCCATCAAAGAGGTCAAAGAGGTGGGCATGGACCCCATCAAAGAGGTCAAAGAGGTGGGCATGGGCCCCATCAAAGAGGTGGGCATGGACCCCGTCAAAGAGGTGGGCATGGGCCCCATCAAAGAGGTCAAAGAGGTGGGCATGGGCCCCATCAAAGAGGTCAAAGAGGTGGGCATGGGCCCCCATCAAAGAGGTGGGCATGGGCCCCATCAAAGAGGTCAAGAGGTGGGCATGGGCCCCATCAAAGAGGTCAAAGAGGTGGGCATGGGCCCCATCAAAGAGGTGGGCATGGGCCCCATCAAAGAGGTCAAAGAGGTGGGCATGGGCCCCATCAAAGAGGTCAAAGAGGTGGGCATGGACCCCGTCAAAGAGGTGGGCATGGGCCCCGTCAAAGAGGTCAAAGAGGTGGGCATGGGCCCCGCCAAAGAGGTGGACATCAGAGAGAGGGAGGCAGACGGCAGGGAACTGTTGTGTCTAATGAAGTCCGGGCCATCGTCGTTGACCATGTGGTAAACAGAGGCCTTACCATGGCAGAGGCTGCCAGATTAGTTCACCCCAATCTGGAAAGATCAACTGTCAATTCAATCATGAGAACATTTCGCCAAGAAAACCGGTAAGTCTGCACTATGCTTTACCATTACATTTACAGTAAATGACACATTGTAATTCATGTAAATTCACAAAACATGTTACAGTATTCTTACAGTATGATCTATTGACAGTATACTCTGTTCTACCTCAGAATTGACAGAAGACCCCATGGTGGTGGCTATGGCGATGTGCTGACCGACCAGCAGGAGTGGGCAGTGGTGGAAATGGTGAGGGCCAGAATGACATACGCTGACTGTCCGAAATAAAGCAGGCCATTGAGGAGAACGATGACACCTTTGCCAATGTGGCATCCATCAGCCTACCCACACTCACCCGCTTTTTGAAGAGGCACCAGGTATCTATGAAACACACCTGGTGCCTTTGAGAGAAACAACGACCAGATGAAACAACTGCGGTCGAGTGTTCAGGTACAGCACTATATACTGTATTACTGTTACTATTTGATGCACATGCTACTTCACAATATCATATTGGAACTATACTGTAAAAGAACTAACCAAAATATATTTTTAGAGGGTGATGGTGCTTGATGCTGCTGTGAACCATCAAAAGTATATCTTTGTTGATGAAGCAGGCTTCAACCTGGCCAAAACTCGGCGCCGTGGGCGGAAACCCATCGGCCAATGGGCGACAGTCCAAGTGCCTGGACAACGTGGGGGAAACATCTCCATGTGCGCAGCTCTCTCTGAAGATGGTGTGGTAGGACGTAGGCCATTACTTGGATCCTACAACGCTGCACACCTCATTGTGTTTCTCAATGAAATTGAGCAGGCCTATCAAGGTGAAGGCGTCACCTATGTCATTGTGTGGTACAATGTCAGGTTCCACCATGCAGAGGATCGGGAGTCAGTGGAGTGAGCGGAGCAGTGGAGTTGCGTGGGAGAAGCGAGGCAGAGAGAACACCAGGCGAGCAGCGGAGTTCTGGATGAGCTGGAGTGGACAGGTGGCGGACGCAGGGAGGCCAGCCAGGAGGGAGTTGCAGTAGTCTAGGCGAGAGAGTACCAGGGCCTGGACCAGGAGCTGGGTGGCGTAGTTGGTGAGGAAGGGTCAGATTCTTTGTATATTGCTCAGGAAGAATCGGCAAGTGCATGCCAGAGTGGAGATGTGCTGGGAATAAGAGAGGCAGGGGTCCAGGGTGACTCCGAGGTTCTTAGCGGAGGAAGAGGGAGAGAGTGTGGTAGATTCCAGAGGAAGTGAGATAGAGAGATCAGAGGAGGAGGAGGGAAAGAAAAGGAGGTCAGATTTAGAGAGGTTGAGTTTGAGGTGATGCGAGTGCATCCAGGAGGAGATAGCAGACAGACAGGTAGAGATACGGGAGGGGATGGTGGAGTCAGAGGTGGGGAAGGAGAGGAAAATCTGAGCATCGTCAGCATAGAAATGGTATGAGAAACCATAGGATGCGTATGAGGGGGGCCCAGGGAGCGGGTGTAGAGAGAACAGGAGAGGACCCAAGACTGACCCTTGGGGACTCCTGTTGAGAGGGGGCGAGGGGAGGTTGCTCCACGCCAGGTTACCTGGTAAGTGGTTGGAGAGGTAGGAGGAGAACCAGGCCAGAGCAGTGCCAGAGATTCCCAGGTCAGCGAGAGAGGATAGTAGAATAGAGTGATCTAGAGTGTCAAAGGCAGCAGAGGGTCGAGGAGAATTAGGACATAGGAGAGAGAGGCAGCTTGGGCAGAGTTAAGTGAGTTGGTGACAGACAGAGACTTTAGAAGAGAAGAAAGAGGCAAAGTCATCAGAGGAGGGAGGAGGAGGGGAGGGTTTAGAGGGAGGAGAAGGTAGAGAATAGTTTACGTGGATTGTCAGTGGAGGCTTGGATTACAGATTGGAAATAAGTACATTGAGCAGAGGAGAGAGAAGAGGAGAAGGAGGAGAGGAGAGTGCAGTAGGGTCTAGGGCAGAGTTTGTTTGGTTCATTTCTTTTCAGCAGATTGCAGTGTGGTTCTTGCTGAGCGGAGCACAGAGGAGAGCCAGGGTTGGGGAGGGAGGGACAGAGGGAGTCGATAGGATGGAGGTGAGATAGAGCAGTGGAGGCAAGGACAGAGGGGGAGAGAGAGCAGAGGTTACGACGAGAGGTGTCAGTGGGGTAGGAGGAGCAGGGAGAGGGGAAAGACAGAGAAAAAGACATGAAACAGTGATCAGAGAAGTCAAGGGGTGACAGAGGGTGGAGGTCAGCAGGCCCTGGAGAACCTTAGCACCATGTCTGCACCTCCAGAAATCAACATAATGAAACTCATCCATAAGGTGGACCAGTGATTTCCTAGAAGTGTCAGCCTTATATACCATCCCCTGTGCAAGATCTATTCTGCTCAACATGACATTAAAATCCCCTACCACAATTCTATTATCAGAAGTAAGATGCTCCAAAAACCCTTAAGAAAACACTCCCTATCTTTTTACTTCATTGGGAGCATAAATATTACCAAATTTATGATTGTATTCACCAATTTGATCTGAACTGTTAAACTCCTCCCTTCAATGTCCTTTTCCAAAAACATAACCTGATCAAAAAAAACCCTCCTCACTAAAGTTGCCACCCCTCCTACAAGTAACAGCATTACTACAATAAACATCTCCATCCCATTCATTCCTAATAACATTAAAAATATCATCATCCCAAAATGTTTCTTGTAAACAAATTACATCAGCAGCTGCTACATTCAAAATAATATTTTTGAACTTAACAATGTCCCGCAACCCATTAACATTTAAAGACACTATTGAGATCATAACTGCAAAAAGAAAAAAAGTAAATGAACAGAGTCACGGCCATTATGCTTCCTCTTCAGATAAGACATGGAATCTTCCCTCTCGCACATATTCCTCCATTCCCTTTTTTTAATAATTTCTCCCTCACACCAGATACATTTTTTACTTTTACTCACCACCCTTGTTGATGTTCGGCTTAATTTCGTCTTGGTCCCATCTTTTGATTATCTTGGCCAGTCTAACATTCTGATCACGTGGCACGACTCCACCTCCCCCCATCCTCCTGTAAGCTCCGCCACCTTCATCCACTGCTTCCTCCCCAAGTACTGCTACAGCAGACACACTCTCCACTGCCTCCGCAGCCGCATCTCATCTCTCCCCACATGATGCACATCCTCTGCATCAGGCACCATCTCCACTTGCTCATCCCTCAACGCCATCTCCATTAGCTCAGCCGCAGCCTCCCCTTCATCCGCTGCTCTTTCAACTCCCACTCTTCACCCTGCTGTGAAAGCACAACTGCCACCTCTCCCTCCATGCCCCCCGTTCTTCAGCAGCACCATCCTCTGCATCCAAACAAACGCAGCTCAACAGAGCATGGTGACAGTCATCGCAGCGTACTGCTCTACAGGACCGAAAGTAATGCACCTGCTGTCCGCACTCAAAGCACCTGAACGAAGGGCATGATGACACCACATGTCCTGGCAGAAGGCACATGTGACAAACCCGCTCCTGTCTGAGATCAGACGAGATCAGGCTTATTTATTTATTTATTTTTAATTTTTATTAAATCATCACTTTACAAAAAAATTTTTTTTTCATAATGCAGACATTGTGCATTTACAACTTGAAAACAAGGTTATTATGTTTTCCTAAGAAAATATTGTTGTACAGAATTATTTCTTCAAAGTCCTCCATTTGTTTATGTTCTTCACAGTAATGAAATATATATGAAATATATTTCTTCACATAAAAATATACAATTTTACAATATCTACTTTCATATTATGAAACTCTGCCATGTTTCTTCTCTTTAAAATTGTGTGCCTTGCGTAACTCAAAAATAAGTTCACCGCTAGAGTGTTAACATGATCTATTTTATCAGTCAATCCAAACAAAAACATTTCCTCCCATGACAATGTATTGAGTAATTTCTGCTCTGCAAATTTAAAGAACCCCTCTATTAAACCCCTCATGTATTCCCTCAACCCCTGCAGTTCAGTGCATTTCACAAATATATGCAGTACTCCTTCCTCTCTACTTTGACACACTGAACACAAGGCATTGTCACTTTTGTGCATTTTAAAAATGAGCCACTTTGTAAAGATGCAGTTGTGCCTCAGTTTAAAATCATTTTCTTCACATTCTGCCTATTTTCAAGTTTGGAAATATTTTTTGCCAGAATTGCTCTGACGTTGTTTTTTTAAAAACCACACTCATTAACAATAAATAGAACAAATTGGTTGTACATTCAATAATGTTAAAGTATTCATTTTTCCTTTTTAGAAGAAACACAGGCAAAGAAACTCCAGGAGACAGTTTGCTGTTATGTTCTTGATTAATAACCCTCACCCAACTCTCAGGGACGGCACTTTGTATTTTACTGTACTCCTTTATTATTATACTAATGGGAATATCTTCGTTCTTTTCTTTTACCAAGTCAGCTATTGCCAAACTGGGTAAAAAGCCTTCTTTAAAAATGTACATAATGTCTTTAATTTTACTAACACCTGCTTCTATAAAACACTTTTCATAGAGTGTCACACCTTGCGCTTTTAACAGTGGGTAAAAAAAAGAGGCTGCTCCAATATTTGTTCACTGGTCTCTGGGTTAAAAGAACTCAGACCAAGCCACTAGAACTTGTTTATAAATCCAGGGAACACCCTTTACCATTGAAGGTTTAAGACACATTAATAAAATTTCTCCTCCCCCATTCCCAAACCCCCACATGTTGATAAAAAATGTTTCAGAAAGTGCTTCCATACACTGTTATTCACAGGGTCTAAACACTTTTTAACCACTTTAATTCGAAAGCTCTTTCGTTTTAGCTCAATATCTGCCAGCATTAGCCCTCCTTTACTAATTTCCCCAATTATTGTAATGCTGGCAGATATTGAGCTAAAACGAAAGAGCTTTCGAATTAAAGTCAGATTGCCATTACATTTTACCCTACTAAAAATATTGGTCCCTGGACCCATGAGGTAATCCTATACCCAAAACCAAATCTCTGCAGCACCTCTAATAAGTAATCATGTTCCACCCTATCAAAGGCTTTTTCCTGATCTACTTTTAAAATATAGCCTTCTTTTTTTGCTCCATTTTCAAGTAAATCTACATCCCTTACCGAACATATTGCATCCGCTATATCCCTTCCTGGCACACAATAAGTTTGGGGGTATTATCTTGGGCAATACCGCTTTCAAAAGATTTGCAAAAATCCTTGTTAGTGCCTTATAATCACAATTTAAAAGACTTATGGGCCGATAGTTTTTTAAAGGTTTGTCTCCTTGTTTCTTGTAGATTAAAGTAACTATCCCCATTCTCATTGTTGGGCTTAAAAGACCTTTCTTTAACCTCTTTAAATACTTAATAAAATAGTAATAAAATAGGGCAGATAAGATTTGAGATAAAATTCCAGGGTTAACCCATCTGAACCGGGACATTTATTAGTTGTCATATCCTGCAAGTCGTCTTCTAGTTCCTCCAACCTTATCTCCTTCTCACAACTCTCCCTGTCCTCCTCACTCACTTTAGTTTCTATAAAAGACATTTTCTCCCTCTCTTCAAAACTGTATCTTGCTTTTTAAAAAGCCCTGTGTAAAAACTACAAACTTCTTTTAAGATTTCACCCTGTTCTTCAGTTACTTCCTGTGACAGGGTGGCTGGGCGGTGACATCAAGACAGAAGCAGGAAGGAAACAAACTGACACCAGTAGTACTGCAGTTTCAAAATAATAAAGACGCGGCAGCGCCATTTTATTCAAATAATACAAAAAATAAATAAAATATTTGAACACAAAACACTGTGCTCACAGAGCAAAATAAAACAGTCAAACAAAACAAAATCATGAACACAAAATAATACACTTAAAGGTCCGGCTAGGCAGTAGCCTTCACAGATCCCTTAAGTTTTAGTTTTTAATTTCGGTCCTCTCTCGCTCCTCGCTCGCTCTTTCTGCTCCTAACACACCCACCCCGAGTGCAGTGAGCTGCAGGCTTTTATGCAGGTGACCATCTCCCGATTTAGCAACAAATTAATCATTTAATTAATTTGGGAGATGGCCACCTTCTGCACGAGGTTTTCTAATTATTCCTGGCAGAGGACAAGTACCCACTCTCGCCTCTGCCAGAACAAATTTTAAATAAAACAATAACAAAACCCGCTGTGCTTCGCCGTCACATAAATACATAATAAATAAATCATAACGATAATAATACAACAAAAATAATACTACAAAACACTGAAGGACGGCACCTCGCTTGTCCTATATAATAAATACATAAATCACAAAACAAACAAATACAAAATAACACACGGGCGGAGGGCGAAACCCTGTTCTAAAAATAAATAAACAGAACACTGTACAGGGCTCCTTGCCCTGTTACACTTTCCCATTCCTTTTAGTCAGTTCCTCTATAAAGGAATCCTGCTGTCTTTGTTTTTCAAGCCCAGAAAAGAATGTAATGCTTTTCTCTCCCTCCACCACATGTCTGGCTTTGGATCTTAGTATTGCCCCCTCACAGCGCTTGTTTTCAATTTCTTTAACTTTGTCTTGCAATTCCTCAATTCTGTTATAATTCATCTCCCTTAGCTCTGCTGCCTTCTCATATTCACGTTTAAGTTCTACCTGAATCTCCTGCTCACTCTTAATTTTATTTCTATTTATCCCATATTGAATGCAGTATTTCTTTATATTGTATTGTAAATTATCCCACCATATTCGTTTTTCATTTTGAAACAATGGACACTTCATACTATCCCTAATTAATATTAAACAAATCTTCTTTCAAAAATGGATTATTAAAACACCACAGCCCTGGTCCTTTATGCGACTTATTAAACAGTACTTGAAAAGAGAAAGCAGCATGATCACTGAAAGAGGTGAATTTATAAAGAATTTTCCCCAGGTAGCTAAGAAAGTTAACATGACATATTCCAAAATCTATTCTGCTTTGGTTTAATTCCTTTTGTACAAACTGTCTCCTGGAGAAATCCATCTTTAACGAATTTCAGCATCTCCAGAAATCAATATAATTATAATTCTCCAAATGCCTTGCCAACAAACTTCTGGAATAATCACCTTTGAAAACCATTCCCAATGCTATGTCTATAGTGCTCATAGCTACATTGAAGTCTCCCACCATAATGACATTGTCTGCTCCCAGACAATATCTGCAGGCAGACAATATCATTCTTATTTACATTAATTAAAACTAGTAGTAATGGTACGACAGCGTCTGTCACTTTTCTAAGCCCCGCCCCTTTTGATTGATTTATGACCCTAAGCCCCGCCCCTTTAACACCTTTTTGATTGATTTATGACCCTAAGCCCCGCCCCTTTAACACCTTTTGATTGATTTATGACCCTAAGCCCCGCCCTTAACACCTTTTGATTGATTTACCCTTAAGCCCCCCCTTTCCACGCCCCTGTGATTTATGGCCCTTAAGCTCCTCCCCTTTTTTCCCACGCTTTGATTGATTTATGCCCCTTAAGCCCCTCCCCTTTTTCCCACGCTTTGAGTGATTTATGACCCTTAAGCCCCGCCCCTTTTTCCCACGCTTTGAGTGATTTATGGCTCTAAAGCCTCGCCCCTTTTTCCCACGCTTTGAGTGATTTATGGCTCTAAACCCTCGCCCCTTTTTCCCACGCTTTTGAGTGCTTTATGGCTCTAAAGCCTCGCCCTCTTTTTCCCACGCTTTGAGTGATTTATGACCCGTCCCTTTACCGTTACAGCCACAAAAATAGCCCTCCCTAAAATGGCTTCTGTTGTACCCTTATGTTATAGACTATTACAAAGAAAAGACAGAAAGAAAGAAGAGAAAGCAAGTTGTATTAGTGCGTTGTTTTTTGACTATGTTTGAGACCCTCCATAACAATAACCAGGGGTTATTACCATACAGAGAGTCCCTAAACATTGAAGAGTCTCATAATCAGTATATTATACACATACTACACTGAAAATTAACCCATAACAGCAAGTCTCAAATGCGCCGGGCCCTACATTTCGGATGGATTTCCAGGCCGTGGTAGGTAGCTGTGTCAATTCCATAATAAACATGTTTCCATCTAATAGTTGATTTTAATATTACAACATGTTCCAAAAAACGATTTAAAGTTGTTTTTGAATCCAATAAAGGTTAGCACAGGCTGAATTGTAAAGGTTTTAGGGTATTTTAGGAGCCTACCCATAATGCCCTGTATTTGCATACTGGTTTCTATTAACTTTACAGAGAACTCTAAAAAACTATTTAAAATGTAATTTGGTCATTGATAGATGTAACCAATATGTTCTTTGTATTAATGGGAACATTTTAAAACCATACACGACGTGGGTAGGTACAAGAATAATCTTTTTCTGTTAAAATGTTTAAATGCCGCATTATTAAGCAAGACGTCTACTGCCATCTGCTGGTCGAATTGAATATTGCAGTGGCTGTATTATTAAGCAAGTCGTCTACTGACACCATAATGCCCTGTATTTGCATACTGGTTTCTATTAACTTTACAGAGAACTCTAAAAAACTATTTAAAATGTAATTTGGTCATTGATAGATGTAACCAATATGTTCTTTGTATTAATGTGAACATTTTAAACCATACACGACGGGGTAGGTACAAGAATAATCTTTTTTCGTTAAAATGTTTAAATGCCGCATTATTAAGCAAGACGTCTACTGCCATCTGCTGGTTGAATTGAATATTGCAGTGGCTGTATTATTAAGCAAGTCGCTCACTGACATCTGCTGGTCGAATTGAATATTGCAGTGGCTGTATTTTTAAGCTAGCCGTCTACTGCCATCTGCTGGTCGAATTGAATATTGCAGTGGCTGTATTATTAAGCAAGCCGTCTACTGCCATCTGCTGGTCGAATTGAATATTGCAGTGGCTGTATTATTAAGCAAGCCACAGACTTGTGTCTGTAGCTCGTTTTTAATATGCGAGCATCGGTTTCTAATTATTTTCAAAAATAAATATTGTATAAAAAACGTGTTTGATAGTAAAAACTAATGTTTTTATATAAATAAAAGTATTTGATAGTTTCACTGCGCCTACATCTTCGAGTGTAAAAAAAACGCGAGGCCATGTCTAATTGATCGTTCTGTGTACTGTATTCAAACGGGGGTAGACCGCTCTTTGAAAAAAAACACATGCTGCTGACTTGTGTCTGTAGCTCGTTTTTTAATATGCGAGCATCGGTTTCAATTATTTTCAAAAAATAAATATTGTATAAAAACGTGTTTGATAGTAAAAACTAATGTTTTTATATAAATAAAAGTATTTGATAGTTTCACTGCGCCTACATCTTCGAGTGTAAAAAAGACGCGAGGCCATGTCTAATTGATCGTTCTGTGTACTGTATTCAAACGGGGGGTAGACCGCTCTTTGAAAAAACACATGCTGCTGACACGTGTCTGTAGCTCGTTTTTAATATGCGAGCATCGGTTTCTAATTATTTTCAAAAATAAATATTGTATAAAAAAACGTGTTTGATAGTAAAAACTAATGTTTTTATATAAATAAAAGTATTTGATAGTTTCACTGCGCCTACATCTTCGAGTGTAAAAAAAGACGCGAGGCCATGTCTAATTGATCGTTCTGTGTACTGTATTCAAACGGGGTAGACCGCTTTTGAAAAAACACATGCTGCTGACTTGTGTCTGTAGCTCGTTTTTAATATGCGAGCATCGGTTTCTAATTATTTTCAAAAATAAATATTGTATAAAAAAACGTGTTTGATAGTAAAAACTAATGTTTTTATATAAATAAAAGTATTTGATAGTTTCACTGCGCCTACATCTTCGAGTGTAAAAAAGACGCGAGGCCATGTCTAATTGATCGTTCTGTGTACTGTATTCAAACGGGGGGTAGACCGCTCTTTGAAAAAACACATGCTGCTGACTTGTGTCTGTAGCTCGTTTTTAATATGCGAGCATCGGTTTCTAATTATTTTCAAAAATAAATATTTTATAAAAAGCGTGTTTGAAAGTGAAAACTAATGTTTTAATATGAATAAAAGTATTTGATAGTTTCACCGCGCCTACATCCGCGGCTGTAAAAAAGACGCGTGTAACGAGGCCATGTCTAATTGATCGTTCTGTGTACTGTATTCAAATGGGGTAGACATCTCTTTGAAAACAAATAATCAATAGCGTTAAGGGATTTTTTATGCCTCCTTCAGTTAACAGTATTTTTTTTAAAAAACCTGTTATTTTAGACGTTGATAGATGTTTCCACAATATTATTTGTCTTATTGCGATTATTTTAAAACCATACACGGCGTGGTTAGGTACAAGAATAATATTTATTCTGTTAAACTGTATCAATGCAGCAGGATTAAGCATGCCGCAGACTCGTGTCTGTAGCATCGGTTTCTAATTATTTTCAAAATAAATATTGTATAAAAAGCATATTTGAAAGCAAAAACTAATGTTTTAATATGAATAAAAGTCTTATCGATAGTTTCAACTCTCCTACATCCGCGGGCTGTAAGAAAGACGCTGTGTAAAAATAGCCCTCCCTAAAAATGGAATCCGTTGGACCCTTATTTTATAGACTATTACAAAGAAAAGACAGAAAGAAAGAAAGAAAGAAGAGAAAGCAAGTTGTATTGTAGTGCATTGTTTTTTTACTATGTTCAAGACCCTCCGTAACAATAACCTGGGGTTATTACCATACAGAGAGTCCCTAAACATTTTTTACTATGTTCGAGTCCCTCCGTAACAATAACCTGGGGTTATTACCATACAGAAAGTCCCTAAACATTTTTTTTACTATGTTCGAGTCCCTCCGTAACAATAATCTGGGGTTATTACCATACAGAGAGTCCCTAAACACTTTTTACTATGTTTGAGATCCTCCGTAACAATAACCAAGAGCTATTACCATACAGAGAGTCCATAAACATAGAAAAGAGTCTCATAATCAGTATATTATACACATATTACACTGAAAATTAACCCATAATAGCAAGTCTCAAATGCGGGGCCCTACATTTCGGTTGGATTTCAGGCCGTGGTAGTAGCTGTGTCAATTCCATAATAAACATGTATCCATCTAATGGTTGATTTTAATATTACAACATGTTCTAAAAAACGATTTAAAGTTGTTTTTGAATCAATAAAGGTTAACACAGGCTGAATTGTAAGGTTTTAGGGTTTTAGGAGCCTCCCCATAATGCACCTGTATTTGCATACCGGTTTCTATTAACATTACAGAGAACTCTAATTATTATTATTATTTATTTATTAGCAGACTCCCTTATGCAGGGCGACTTACAATTGTAAGCAAAGACATCTAATTAATGTTATTTTGAAGCTAAAAATTTGACCACTACATTCTTTGGCTTAATACGTGATTAGGAGTAAGGGTCATCTTTTCCTGTTAAAACTGAATATATTTTGGGATTTCTCAGGACTAGTAAGAAATTATAGAGAAAGAAGGAAGAAAGTCTGTTTTTTAACCAAGCAGCAGAGTTATGGGGAATATGGTGAACAGACCCTGTCTGTTGGCCAAGAAGAAAGAAGCAGTCCTATAGAAGAAAACGTAAAAAACCTGTTTTTTTTTATTTAGTAAGAAATTTTCTTAAATAAGAGTCTTAACTACTATCCTTCAGAAGAATACAACTTACATAAAGGCTTCTTAATCAATATGTAATATTTTAAACTATTACACTGAAAAAGAACCTTATCTAACTGTGAAAAGTCTATTGAGCCTGTTCTTTTTCAGGGAGGTAGACTTGGGGTGGGCTGTTCACTGTGTAATTTTTTTTTATTATTTATTTCTTAGCAGACGCCCTTATCCAGGACGACTTCCAATTGTTACACGATATCACATTATTTTTACATACAATTACCCATTTATACAGTTGGGTTTTTACTGGAGCAATCTGAGTAAAGTACCTTGCTCAAGGGTAATGCATGGACTGTTCCCACAAGGCTGTTGGCTGATATTCGAATACGGGGTCTTTCTATCTACTGTATACAGGTTCTCTCTAATTATTTTCAAATTAAAGTTCTAAAAACAAAAAATAAATGAAAATCTTTCAAAGTTGGCTGTTTGGTCGTGTGTAAATTCAATTCTTTAATAATTACAATTATTTTAGTTAAGATGAAAACATTTACAAAGCGATGAAATTAATAAATACACAATTAAATAAATACATGTCTGCTGTTCAAGTATAGTCTATAATTGTAGACAGTGTTCAAGTTTGGTACAAATATTTTAGTTCAGATGTAAGCAGCGACAAACTATGGACGCTTATCTGAATTGATTGAATGGAGGTCAGAAATTGTTTTACAATCACAAATGGTTGGACATTATAAAAAAAAAAAAAAAAACATGTTTTTAGTACTGTGTTTCTGATTTTACTGGGCTGATAGGCAGCTGCAAATGTGATATGGTAGTCTTTTATGATACACTTAATATGATCTAACTTAACATGATATGGCCTGTATGTTATAATGTTTAAGATTTTACTGTATTTAACTAAGTATTTGCATTATTTTAACATATTCATTTTAGATCTTGAAACAAAATGACATACTTAAAATACCTGAAAATCTTATCAAACACCTTTTGTGGTTTTCATACATGTGGATAGAAAAATAATTCTACATAAGTTATTTGGGCCTCATTTATTTTGGAATTGTTTCTTTTCTGTTAGATTAAGATTTTTGCTGTCAAATTATAATAGATATGTTATAAAAGAAGAAAGATTAAACCAAGCATACATTAACTTGTAGAATGACTGGGAATTTACAAACAGTATGAATGAGAACAACAAAGCATATTGCATAAAGAGGATACAAAATACCCTTTACAAAGGAAATCATTTCAACCTTCACCAGGGTGTGTATAAAGAAAATCAGCATATCTCTAAACTAGCTGTTTTAAAACAGAAAGATTCCTGTTAAACATAACACCACAGTCAGCATATCTCTAAACTAGCTGTTTTACATTCTTAAAGAATACAACCACCAAAGAATAATATATTTAGAAGCCATGCGAAAAACATACAAAGAAGCAGAACCCATATATACGTGCACTATTTTAGGGTTAATAGATTCCTTGTATCGGCTCTTCTGTTTATGTTTGACACGTCTGTGGCGTCGGGACAGGCAGCCTCAAAACAAGTCCAGAACAGTTGAATAGGGGTGGCGACACAGCTTTGAACTATTGAGGACGTCTCCTGTCTTTGTAAAGCAGCGTCATAAAACACCTTTGCTTAATTTACATGTTAAGATCTCGAACAAACCCCCGGCTGTTTTTGACCCATGACAACGATGTTACTTTTTTTGAACCCCACCACACCCTAGGTATCTCCACTTGTTTGTTCAGTAACGGGGTGTACACTTTCAATCGGAGGACTCTTTGAAACGCCATAGGTAATTTAATGTTTTTGTGTTTTCTTTATTTTGTGTTTGTTTTCAGTTGATGTTCATTTGTTTTTAAAAGGCGATCTTTCAGTATAGTTTAGTGAATGTTACTTGTATTCATTCTTTCTTTATTTTAATTAAGTCAATCTATCCTATACATATGGAGACAAGCTTCCATATGTATCCCTCTATGATGGTTGCACGTTCGAGAAGCCCTCCCCTCGCTCCGAAAAACACATTTTGTACACGGAATATTTTAGGAATAAATTAGAAAATAAAACTAACTTATTTTTTTTTCGTTTTTGGCTGGGTTATTTTTGGTACTTCAAGTGCGATTTTGAAAACAAAAGGAAGCACGGTCTCTGTATATGCGTTGCTGTCGTGCAAAATCAAATACAGTAGACCTGTTTACTGTAAAAATAAATTAGAAGGAAGTAATAAAGTGGAGTAGGTTCACGCCTCTATCTTATAGGCCTTCTTCAATTTAGGCCGCTAAGATTTCAGTTTACTAAAGACCCTGTATTTATTTTTTATTTTTTTTTTTTAAGACGTGAGTAGATTGTAGATAATATGTTTCCTAAAAACAATCGCTATACTATATTTTTATAAATTAGTAAACGATTACTATAAGCAAGTTTTTTCATTTTAAAATTCTGAGCGTCAAAAGTTTTTACAAGTACTATCATGGACCGCCTTCTGTGTTGAAACTCAACAAGCAAAATAAAATGTCGGATAGTAAACAATTTGTGTACGTAACAAAATGACCTATTTCCCTCTTGCAAAAGGTATGAAATCATCCATCTGGTGATACTTTATTAATACATTTGATAAACTCCTCAGCCTTAAATGAAATGGTAATAGAAAAATAAACGTGAAGGATAACGTTCATGGAACTGTCCCTGTTAAATCTGTTTTGACCAAGTAAGTTAGATGCAGTTCTGTACATGGCTCCGATGTGCTCCTGCAATACAAGCTTACTGCATAGAGTTTGCAAGCATCATCTATTACATGCACTTAAAACAACGTGTATTTTAATAATGAAAAAAGTGATTAAGGGGAACGGTGATACTCGTGGGTGGCCAAATGTATCCCTACCCTAGCGGTGTTACCTGAATCCTACATACTCTGTAACAACCTCTTCTAAAATATCACCAGATGGATGATTTCATACCTTTTGCAAGAGGGAAATAGGTCATTTTGTTACGTACACAAATTGTTTACTATCCGACATTTTATTTTGCTTGTTGAGTTTCAACACAGAAGGCGGTCCATGATAGTACTTGTAAAAACTTTTGACGCTCAGAATTTTAAAATGAAAAAACTTGCTTATAGTAATCGTTTACTAATTTATAAAAATATAGTATAGCGATTGTTTTTAGGAAACATATTATCTACAATCTACTCACGTCTTAAAAAAAAAAAAAAATAAATACAGGGTCTTTAGTAAACTGAAATCTTAGCGGCCTAAATTGAAGAAGGCCTATAAGATAGAGGCGTGAACCTACTCCACTTTATTACTTCCTTCTAATTTATTTTTACAGTAAACAGGTCTACTGTTTTTGATTTTGCACGACAGCAACGCATATACAGAGACCGTGCTTCCTTTTGTTTTCAAAATCGCACTTGAAGTACCAAAATAACCCAGCCAAAACGAAAAAAATAAGTTAGTTTTATTTTCTAATTTATTCCTAAAATATTCAGTGTACAAAATGTGTTTTTCGGAGCGAGGGGTGGGCTTCTCGAACGTGCAACCATCATAGAGGGATACATATGGAAGCTTGTCTCCATATGTATAGGATAGATTGACTTAATTAAAATAAAGAAAGAATGAATACAAGTAACATTCACTAAACTATACTGAAAGATCGCCTTTTAAAAACAAATGAACATCAACTGAAAACAAACACAAAATAAAGAAAACACAAAAACATTAAATTACCTATGGCGTTTCAAAGAGTCCTCCGATTGAAAGTGTACACCCCCGTTACTGAACGAACAAGTGGAGATACCTAGGGTGTGCGTGGAGGGTTCAAAAAAAAAGTAACATCGTTGTCATGGGTCAAAAACAGCCGGGGGTTTGTTCGAGATCTTAACATGTAAATTAAGCAAAGGTGTTTTATGACGCTGCTTTACAAAGACAGGAGACGTCCTCAATAGTTCAAAGCTGTGTCGCCACCCCTATTCAACTGTTCTGGACTTGTTTTGAGGCTGCCTGTCCCGACGCCACAGACGTGTCAAACATAAACAGAAGAGCCGATACAAGGAATCTATTAACCCTAAAATAGTGCACGATATATGGGTTCTGCTTCTTTGTATGTTTTTCGCATGGCTTCTAAATATATTATTCTTTTGGTGGTTGTATTCTTTAAGAATGTAAAACAGCTAGTTTAGAGATATGCTGACTGTGGTGTTATGTTTAACAGGAATCTTTCTGTTTTAAAACAGCTAGTTTAGAGATATGCTGATTTTCTTTATACACACCCCTGGTGAAGGTTGAAATGATTTCCTTTGTAAAGGGTATTTTGTATCCTCTTTATGCAATATGCTTTGTTGTTCTCATTCATACTGTTTGTAAATTCCCAGTCATTCTACAAGTTAATGTATGCTTGGTTTAATCTTTCTTCTTTTATAACATATCTATTATAATTTGACAGCAAAAATCTTAATCTAACAGAAAAGAAACAATTCCAAAATAAATGAGGCCCAAATAACTTATGTAGAGAATTATTTTTCTATCCACATGTATGAAAAATACCACAAAGGTGTTTGATAAGATTTTCAGGTATTTTAAGTATGTCATTTTGTTTCAAGATCTAAAATGAATATGTTAAAATAATGCAAATACTTAGTTAAATACAGTAAAATCTTAAACATTATAACATACAGGCCATATCATGTTAAGTTAGATCATATTAAGTGTATCATAAAAAGACTACCATATCACATTTGCAGCTGCCTATCAGCCCAGTAAAATCAGAAACACAGTACTAAAAACATGTTTTGTTTTTTTTTTACATAATGTCCAACCATTTGTGATTGTAAAACAATTTCTGACCTCCATTCAATCAATTCAGATAAGCGTCCATAGTTTGTCGCTGCTTACATCTGAACTAAAATATTTGTAACAAACTTGAACACTGTCTACAATTATAGACTATACTTGAACAGCAGACATGTATTTATTTAATTGTGTATTTATTAATTTCATCGCTTTGTAAATGTTTTCATCTTAACTAAAATAATTGTAATTATTAAAGAATTGAATTTACACACGACCAAACAGCCAACTTTGAAAGATTTTCATTTATTTTTAGTTTTAGAACTTTAATTTGAAAATAATTAGAGAACCTGTATACAGTAGATAGAAAGACCCCGTATTCGAATATCAGCCAACAGCCTTGTGGGAACAGTCCATGCATTACCCTTGAGCAAGGTACTTTTACTCAGATTGCTCCAGTAAAACCCAACTGTATAAATGGGTAATTGTATGTAAAAAATAATGTGATATCGTGTAACAATTGGAAGTCGTCCTGGATAAGGGCGTCTGCTAAGAAATAAATAATAAAAAAAAAATTACACAGTGAACAGCCCACCCCAAGTCTACCTCCCTGAAAAAAAGAACAGGCTCAATAGACTTTTCACAGTTAGATAAGGTTCTTTTCAGTGTAATAGTTTAAAATATTACATATTGATTAAGAAGCCTTTATGTAAGTTGTATTCTTCTGAAGGATAGTAGTTAAGACTCTTATTTAAGAAAATTTCTTACTAAATAAAAAAAACAGGTTTTTGTACGTTTTCTTCTATAGGACTGCTTTTTTTCTTCTTGGCCAACAGACAGGGTCTGTTCACCATATTCCCCATAACTGCTGCTTGGTTAAAAACAGACTTTCTTCCTTCTTTCTCTATAATTTCTTACTAGTCCTGAGAAATCCCAAAATATATTCAGTTTTAACAGGAAAAGATGACCCTTACTCCTAATCAATGATTAAGCCAAAGAATGTAGTGGTCAAATTTTTTAGCTTCAAAAATAACATTAATTAGATGTCTTTGCTTACAATTGTAAGTCGCCCTGCATAAGGGAGTCTGCTAATAAATAAATAATAATAATAATTAGAGTTCTCTGTAATGTTAATAGAAACCGTATGCAAATACAGGTGCATTATGGGAGGCTCCTAAAAAACCTAAAACCTTTACAATTCAGCCTGTGCTAACCTTTATTGGATTCAAAAACAACTTTAAATCGTTTTTTAGAACATGTTGTAATATTAAAATCAACCATTAGATGGATACATGTTTATTATGGAATTGACACAGCTACCTACCACGGCCTGGAAATCCAACCGAAATGTAGGGCCCCGGCGCATTTGAGACTTGCTATTATGGGTTAATTTTCAGTGTAATATGTGTATAATATACTGATTATGAGACTCTTTTCTATGTTTATGGACTCTCTGTATGGTAATAGCTCTTGGTTATTGTTACGGAGGATCTCAAACATAGTAAAAAGTGTTTAGGGACTCTCTGTATGGTAATAACCCCAGGTTATTGTTACGGAGGGACTCTGAACATAGTAAAAAAAAAATGTTTAGGACTCTCTGTATGGTAATAACCCCAGGTTATTGTTACGGAGGGACTCGAACATAGTAAAAAATGTTTAGGGACTCTCTGTATGGTAATAACCCCAGGTTATTGTTACGGAGGGTCTTGAACATAGTAAAAAAACAATGCACTACAATACAACTTGCTTTCTCTTCTTTCTTTCTTTCTTCTTTTTTCTTTGTAATAGTCTATAAAATAAGGGTCCAACGGATGCCATTTTTAGGGAGGGCTATTTTTACACAGCGTCTTTCTTACAGCCCGCGGATGTAGGAGAGTTGAAACTATCGATAAGACTTTTATTCATATTAAAACATTAGTTTTTGCTTTCAAATATGCTTTTATACAATATTTATTTTGAAAATAATTAGAAACCGATGCTACAGGAAATGCCTGGAAATCCATCTGAAATGTAGGGCCCGGCGCATTTGAGACTTGCTGTTATGGGTTAATTTTCAGTGTAGTATGTGTATAATATACTGATTATGAGACTCTTCAATGTTTAGGGACTCTCTGTATGGTAATAACCCCTGGTTATTGTTATGGAGGGTCTCAAACATAGTCAAAAAACAACGCACTAATACAACTTGCTTTCTCTTCTTTCTTTCTGTCTTTTCTTTGTAATAGTCTATAACATAAGGGTACAACAGAAGCCATTTTTAGGGAGGGCTATTTTTGACGGCTGTACGGTAAAAAGGGACGGGTCATAAATCACTCAAAAGCGTGGGAAAAAGAGGGCGAGGCTTTAGAGCCATAAAGCACTCAAAGCGTGGGAAAAAAGGGCGAGGGTTTTAGAGCCATAAATCACTCAAAGCGTGGGAAAAAGGGCGAGCTTTAGAGCCATAAATCACTCAAAGCGTGGGGAAAAGGGCGGGCTTAAGGGTCATAAATCACTCAAAGCGTGGGAAAAAGGGGAGGGGCTTAAGGGGCATAAATCAATCAAAGCGTGGGAAAAAGGGGAGGAGCTTAAGGGCCATAAATCACAAAGGGGCGGGGCTTAAGGTCATAAATCAATCAAAAGGTGTTAAAGGGGCGGGGCTTAGGGTCATAAATCAATCAAAATGTGTTAAAGGGGCGGGGCTTATGGTCATAAATCAATCAAAAGGGGCGGGGCTTAGAAAAGTGACAGACGCTGTCGTACCATTACTACTAAAACTTTTTCAAGTTTAGCAAAATGTCTTAACCCATTCACATTAAGTGATAATATTGAGAACATTCCTGCAAAAAGAAGAAACAATTCTTTCAAAAACTTGACCATTATGCTTCCTCTTCCTGCAGAACATCAAACCCTTTTGTTTTTAATCATTTTTGCAATCATTGTTTTGCAATTTAATGTCCCAATGTCTTTCTTTTTCCTCACACACCCGGATGTGATCATAGCAAGGTTAGGTTTCTGAGAATATATGTCAGTGGCTAGACAAAACAAGACATGGAGACGCAAAACAAGTCTTCAGGGGTTAGTTTCCTTTTAAAACGAATGAATGTATTCAAATGCCACTACTGTTCAGTGTAAAAATTCATGCTAAACAAATACTTGCATCATATTGAAAAATACCATCAGCATGAGGCAGACTTCAGTGTATTATTTGGTGTAAATAGTTGACCAAAAACATTTAAACTTGTTAATTCATTTAGACGCCTTCTTTCCAGGAAACATACTTTTCAACAAATGACACGCCAGTAAATGAGAATGATTATGACTTGCTGGACCTGCCAGAAGAGTCAGATGAAAACCGCTCCTTGCACATCTTGCTGGAGGAAGGAAAAGAAAAAATGAAGCAGATGAAAATGTTGGAGGACCTGGAAAGAAAACACATCACATGGTTTGTATTCCTTTTTTAATTAACTTTTTGTGTTTCTGGGATATTTTTCTTCGTGACCAAGGTGTCTATTTTGACTTGGTTTATGCACAAAGTGTGTTTGCGTGCAGAGGATCAGCCATATAAGAGTAAATATGATCACTTAAGTGGTGTGTAAACCAAGTTAGAATAGACCCCTAAAACTGAAATTATCAAAGGATCAGAAGGAATAGTTTAAGGAGCTCTGAATCAAATAATATAATATTGTTCAGAAAGTTTTCATTTTTTTTAAAGTAAATCACTATACTAACAGCTAAAATACTATAAATGTACTTATATATACTTCTTATTATTGTTGCAGCTGTTGCCATCAGACGGGTCCCATGAAGATGGGCACAGTATTGAAGCCCATCTGAGGTTTTTGATAGAGGAGTACCAGAAACCTCGACCAAATATTACCCAAATGTTGGACAGAGCAGCCAGAACAGCCCATCACCACCAGGTAGGACTGAAGGACACTTCCATCAGGGATACTTTAGAGAAATATCCATGGCTAAAAATGTCTAAATTGGTAGGTACTTTTACCAGAATTGTTGTTTTGAATAGATGTTTATCAATAGGCATGAAAATGTTACATTTCTCTGGAAAAAAATTTGTATAATTCCATCTGGAGTATATTATTCAGGAATTGATCAATACCAGATATTTAGCATTTGCCAATATTGTATTTTACTGTGATAGCTTATTTACATTCTGGACTTTCACTATTACTGTACAGCATGTTACTATAGTAAACCGTGTAATTAGATTTTAGCAATAGAGACATGAAAAATAAATGAATCTCTGCCTGCATAGGTTGTTCTAGGACACTGATTTAATTTCCTTGGTGAACCACGGGCTGCTTATTCCTACTAAGTAAGATGCCCTAAATTGGTAAAAAAAAAAAAAAAAACTTGCTTATTTTATCTAAAATAATTAACTGACTAAAGTATAACCCAAATACATTATTTCAATAATAATACTATAACATGTATTTTAGTATTAACAGATTAATGTTAATTTTATGAGAATGTAATGGAAAAGTGCTATTGGTAAATGTAGAGCTCATTTTTTTAATTTTAATTACAATTGCAGCTCCTGCAGGACATGAAGACGTTATTTGGAGTTTATGTGGATAAAGAATTACTTGGAGTGAATGGTTTGGCAAGTCTGGATGCAAATATCTTGAAAACATCAAAGAATGGTCCATTGAAGGCAGTGATGCTTGAAACTATTGACCAGTGTCGACATGAAGAGCAAAGAAAAGGTATTAGGTGTAGGTGAATTGTTAAGGGAATAAACTTAAAGATAACACACATAGTACATGTACATATTTTATTCTATGGACCCTTTACTAAAATGTAAACTTTTATCGATTGACCAGAAAAAAACAGCACATTTTATAAACATAAGTGATAATTGATAAATCATTATTGTCTTAAGTATAATTTCAGTACACATATATTGCATTGGTTGCTGTTACCACGTTGACTTAGTCCAAATCACGATTTCCATGACCCACACACTAATTGTAAATTACAAACCCAGTATTAATGGTGGGTTTTCTCTGGGATAGAAGGAATAACTTTCTGACAAACCAAAACGGCGCCATCAGTAACAGGTTTGTAATTTGGTCCAGGCCTTAGATTAAGTGCCTTTTTATATTTTCTGTTGGTGGCCAAACACTTTTACATATTAGTTTTATATATCGCACAAGTGTTTTAGAATTGATTTACCAAGATACAGTGCCCTAAAAAAAAATAAGAAAAAAAACCCACCAGAAAATGCACATGGACAGAGACCCATTTGGCTTGATTCATGCCAAAGCTGCCCGATTCCAGCCTTGCTGAAGCACCCCCAGATCATCACCGATCCTCCACCACATTTCACAGTGGGTGCGAGACACTGTGGCTTGTAGGCCTCTCCAGGTCTCCTTCTAACCATTAGACGACCAGTTGTTGGGCAAAGCTGAAAATTGGACTCATCTGGGGGTGCTTCAGCAAGGCTGGAATTGGGCAGATTTGTCTTTGTGAAGGACGCATGAATCAAGCCAAGTACAAGGCTGTCCTGGAAGAAAACTTGCTTCCTTCTGCTCTGACAATGTTCCCCAACTCTGAGGATTGGTTTTTCCAGCAGGACAATGCTCCATGCCACACAGCCAGGTCAATCAAGGTGTGGATGGAGGACCACCAGATCAAGACCCTGTCATGGCCAGCCCAATCTCCAGACCTGAACCCCACTGAAAACCTCTGGAATGTGATCAAGAGGAAGATGGATGGTCACAAGCCATCAAACAAAGCCGAGCTGCTTGAATTTTTGCGCCAGGAGTGGCATAAAGTCACCCAACATCAATGTGAAAGACTGGTGGAGAGCATGCCAAGACGCATGAAAGCTGTGCTTGAAAATCAGGGTTATTCCACCAAATATTGATTTCTGAACTCTTCCTAAGTTAAAACATTAGTATTGTGTTGTTTAAAATGAATATGAACTTATTTTCTTTGCATTATTCGAGGTCTGACAACACTGCATCTTTTTTTTTATTTTGACCAGTTGTCATTTTCTGCAAATAAATGCTCTAAATGACAATATTTTTATTTGAATTTGGGAGAAATGTTGTCAGTAGTTTATAGAATAAAACAAAAATGTTCATTTTACCCAAACACATACCTATAAATAGTAAAACCAGAGAAACTGATAATTTTGCAGTGGTCTCTTAATTTTTTCCAGAGCTGTATATCCTAAGGGAAAGGTATCATCAGGGTTCTTAAACAACTAGATTGGTAGGTAAAGGTTGGGATATGTGGTGGAAACTTTCATTTAGGGTTCTCTAAAGAGATAAATGGGTTCCTGTGACAGAAATATAATGAGTTCTGGTTGTAAATCTCCCTCTCAACCTGTGAGGATACAAAGTAGCGAAAGGGAAAGGCTTTGGACAGGTTGTCCTGACAGTTCATTCTCTGGGTGGGTAAGTCAATCAGCCTGGAAAAAGACGAGACTCCAGTGCGAGAATGTATTGACCTGGAAGGTAAACGAGGTAGCAGCTGCAGGCAATAGAGTCAGCTGTAATCGTTTACCAAGGGGTCATGCATAATCACATAAAAGGGGCTGGAGAATTGTAAATCTTTTCCTTCGCTTGGGTTTTTGTTCGTGGAAACTGGAAGGACCGGGAGATTGCCCAAAATAAATAACGAAAGGAGTTTGTGAGTGTTTTGTTTTGTAGCAGGGCAGGGCCCTGCCTGTAAATAATATTGTTATGTGGTGATTTGGTGGTGGTTGGCAGGGATGGGGTTAATTTCCTATCCCTGCCAAAATACATGTGAGAATGTGGCTGGAGCTAATTGAATCATTTATAATTAGGCTCCAGCCACATGGTATAAAAAAGGGTAAATTATTTTGTTTGGTGGAGGTGTTTTGGGTGAGTGCTTGTGCTGTGAGTGTTTGTTTGTGCCCTGTGTATATTTTTGAAAAAGAAGGGTAGTGAAGGCTAATGCCCAGCCTACCTTTTTGTATTTTGTTTAAACCTTTTGTTTTGGCCCTTGCGCCAGTTATTTTGTGATTTGTTTTACTGTGAAAGTTCTGTTTTGTTTAACTGATTTATTTTTGCTCTGTGAGCAGTGTTTTGTTCACCATTTTGATTTCCTTTTGTTTATTAAACAGCGCAGAAGTGTGATAACTACAGTTTCCTTGCCTCTGAGTCTCTTTTGCCTGCCAATACCATCTGGGCCCACGACGCTACCCTGTCACATATGGTGTCAGAAGTGGGATAGCGCCCCCTAGAGACTCGGAGCAGGACTGTAGTTTAAAAAAAAAAAAAAAATGGGAAAGCAGCAGCGGCAGAAGCAGCAGCTCGGAGCTGGTCGCAAGCCCCACCGCGCATCTGGCAAGGTGGACATCTGCATGACCTGCTTGAGGGGGGAGAAGTGGTGTTTTGAAGTTGGCAAGGTCGGGCACGTGTCGCCCGACTACTACCACTCCCCACCTCAGGAAAGAAAAGGTGGAACCAGAGCCACAGCCACAGGAGGAGGATGGCTGGGAAGCCCTCCTCCACAGCATGGGCGTACAGTATTGTTGCTGCATCTGTGGGAGTGGGGCCATTTCCCAGCTAACCCCCTCCCACCAGAAGAATGCTTGCTGCCTCTGCATCCACCACTGCCACCAGCAGAGGGAGAGAGCCTGCTGGTTCCTTTCCGCCAGCAGAGGGAGCATGCCTGCTGGTCCCCCGCTGCAGCCAGAAGGGAGGAGCCCTGCCTCCTTCATGAGTCAGAGGGAGGAGCCCTGCCGCCGCAGCCAGAAGGGAGGAGCCCGCCGCCTTCAGCCAGAAGGGAGGAGGAGCCGCCGCCCGCAGCCAGAAGGGAGGAGCCCCGCCGCCTTCGCAGCCAGAAGGGAGGAGCCCCTGCCGCCTTCGCAGCCAGAGGGAGAGCCCCTGCCGCCTCGCAGCCAGAAGGGAGGAGCCCCTGCCGCCATGCAGCCAGAAGGGAGGAGCCCCCGCCACCCCCAGCCAGAGGAGGAGCCCCTGCCGCCTTTGCCATCAAGAGGAGAGGAGCAGGAGCTACCTCTGCCTCCAACACCACCATTGGGAGAAGTGGAGCTCCTGCTGCCGCCTTCATGGCCAGGGGCTCCCCTCCCGCCGTTGCCATCGCCTGGGGATGCCAGTTTGCCATCGCCTGGGCCTGCCTGCTGCTCGGCATCGCCTGGGGTTGCCTGTGTCTCCCTTGCTTCTCCTAGGGTTGCTGCCGGTCCTGGGTCACCTCCCGAGAGTCCGCTGCCGCCGTCGCCTCCCGAGGGTCCGCTGCCGCCGTCGCCTGGGGTCACTGCAGGCATCTCTTTGCTTGGGGTCGCTGCCAGCCCTTCATGGCAGCAGGGAATACTGTGGCTGGAGCCGCACAAAGGGGAGCTACCGGCTACGAAGAAGGGGGGGAGGTGAGGAGACCACCTCCACCACAGCCCGACCACCACCCCTGTGCCATAGTCCGGCGCCTGGGGGTTGGTTCCCTCAACCTGGGCTCCCAGACACCCAGGCTTCATGTCTGGACCTCTGGTCGCTGGGCCTGACTCCCAGGTCGCAGCACCACCAGGTACAGGAGGTCGCCTGGTCTCCTGCTCTGCTCCCCCTGGTTGCCCAGACGTCGCTCCACAATCGCCTGGGCTCGCACCTCTGCCTGGGGCTGCAGCCGACTGCTCGCCTGCCTGCGCCTGACGCCCCATCCACTACGCCTGGGTCCCCTGTCGCCGGTCTCGGTCCCGCCAGGAAGGCACCGGACTATGGACTAACCTCCCTCAAGGATGGGAGAGGAAGGACAATAGGGGACTTCAGGGAGGGGATGGCTTTCAGGGGGGGGTGGCCCGGTGGGGCTATGTGCTGTGCACAAGGGGGAATGTAGCAGGGCAGGGCCCTGCCTGTAAATAATATTGTTATGTGGTGATTTGGTGGTGGTTGGCAGGGATGGGGTTAATTTCCTATCCCTGTCAAAATACATGTGAGAATGTGGCTGGAGCTAATTGAATCATTGATAATTAGGCTCCAGCCACATATATAAAAAAAAAATTATTTTGTTTGGTGGAGGTGTTTTGGGTGAGTGCTTGTGCTGTGAGTGAGTGTTTGTTTGTGCCCTGTGTATATTTTTGAAAAAGAAGGGTAGTGAAGGCTAATGCCCAGCCTACCTTTTTGTATTTTGTTTAAACCTTTTGTTTTGGCCCTTGCGCCAGTTATTTTGTGATTTGTTTTACTGTGAAAGTTCTGTTTTGTTTAACTGTTTTATTTTTGCTCTGTGAGCAGTGTTTTGTTCACCATTTTGATTTCCTTTTGTTTATTAAACAGCGCAGAAGTGCGATAACTACAGTTTCCTTGCCTCTGAGTCTCTTTTGCCTGCCAATACCATCTGGGCCCACGACGCTACCCTGTCACATGTTTGTTTCTTTGTCTGTTTAGTAATTGTCTGTGTTTGTAATCACTAGACGGCTAAAAACAGAACCGGAGCTGTCGCCAAGGGCCAGCACGAAACCGGATCATCACTGCACTACTGTCACGAATAAACTTTGTTATCAGCACTTGTTTCACTAATAGCACGTAGTATATTGTACTTCACCACAAGCACTGAGAGCACTCACTTTGGAACAGTGATCGTGTGTGTCTAATTGTGTGTGTTTGTACCGTGTCTATTATTTGCGGGACTGCAACCCTTCGTTTTATTACTGTGCAATACACATTGTTGTGTATTGCCAGCTCTTTATTATTTACTGGCGGGTCATCAGACCATTGGATTATAAACCATTAAAACAATCATTTTCACCCGTACTTTGTTGTCTGTGTGTTCTTACCACTTTGCCACACGTGGTGTCAGACACGGGATGGATCGCAACGCAATAGCGGAGCTGTTGGAGGCACTGGAGAGCAGACGGGACACAGAGGAGAGAAGGAGAGAGGAGCGCTACACCGCGCTCATTGAACGGGTAGGGCTAGCATTGTCCACAGTGCAAACCAACGTGGAAATGGGGGAAGCAATAGTGGTGGAACAGTTCTGCTATGTGGTCGGCGCCGATACCCAGGCTTGGATACGGCGCCACAACCCCGACACCCTGGAGGGAGCTGTGAAACTGGCCGAGGACTACGAGGACTCCCTAGTTTCTGCCCGGACCGGGATACTGTCGGCTCCTGCCCTTCGGAACAGCCGACCCCCATCTCTCTCCTCAACACCACCACCACCATCAGTCCCGGGACCCAGACCTCCGAGACCACCGACCCCAATGGGCCACCTCCCCCCTCCATGGAGACCAAGGTTGGTCCCCAGCTGGGTAGTAGTGCTGCCCTGCCCGTTGCCATACCAGCAGCGGGACAGACACTTAACCACTGTTTCCTCTGTCCCCCCGATTTGTTTTAGGTGCAACCAACAGGGACATCTGGCCAGGTCATGCCCTGCTGCCATGGAGTGTGACGTGGCCGCATGTAATTGGGCACCTGAGATAGGTAAGCGTGGGGAAAACGGGTCGGGGGGGGCCTTGTATGATTGATGTGGTTTTAGGCAATGTGAAAACCCATGCATTAGTGGACACGGGATGTGAGCAAACCTTGATTAGAACACCTCTCTTGGGCGGTGTGTCGTGGCGTCCACGAGGTCAGGTGGCCATCTCCTGTATCCATGGAGACACGGCGGCATACCCCACACTAAAAGTATATTTATCGGTAGGACCGATAAAACGTCACCTGGTAGTAGGGGTGGCGGAAAGGTTGCCACACCCAGTTATTCTGGGCCGAGACTGGCCAAAATTTAAAGAACTAATGCAAATAATGGCAGTCTCGGCCGCACACGTAAACGTGGCAGAAGAAAAGAAAAGGGAACGGATTGGTGATGTGTTTCCTTTTCAAGCTCTTCTATTTTCCGTCCTAGAAAAACAAATAAGGAGAGACAGACCGCAAAATGGGAGGGAGCATCCCTGAGACAAGGCTGGGGTCTGGTGGGAGAGTGCTTGAATGGTAACAAACGCCAGTCAAAAGGAGTCGGAACGCAGTGTGACCGAGAGGGAGAGGTTACTGGGCCATTCAGGGCAGATGTTACTCTGGCCTCTCTCAATATACCGGACATGTGGCACTCAAGCGCGGACATAGTGTGGGGCCAACATAATGACCCGTCACTAGTGCACACTTGGGGGCAGGTCCGGTCTATTGAAGGTAAGGATGTTGATGGCGCTGGGGCGCTATAATATATCCACACTTCAGTATCAAGGGGCGATTACTATATAGGGTAAATCTAGCCGCGGGCACAGGACAGCCTGTAACACAATTATTGGTTCCCCCGTCTTGTCAGACCGAGGTCATGAGGCTGGCGCATGATATCCCTTTTACGGGGCACCTCGGAGCTGACAAGACAAGGAAGCGGATATTGGCTCGATTCTATTGGGTAGGTCTTCATACTGATGTGTCAAAATATGTAGCCACATGCCCAGACTGTCAGCGAGTAGGGCCGGGTCGAGTGCGCCCCACCCCTTTGGTTCCACTGCCGATTATTTCCACTCCTTTTGAACGCATTGCAATGGACATAGTGGGCCCTCTGCTACCATCTGTCTCTGGATATACGCATATATTAGTAGTGGTAGATTATGCAACGCGATATCCAGAGGCAGTCCCATTGAGGTCCACTAGTGCCGCTGCAATAGCCACCGAGTTAGTACAGATTATGGCGAGAGTAGGGATCCCCAAAGAGATCTTGACTGATCATGGAACCAATTTTCTGTCTAACATGTTACAGCAGGTATATAAAATATTAAAAATACATCCAATCAGGACGTCTGTTTATCATCCACAGACGGACGGTTTGGTGGAACGTTTTAATCAGACCTTGAAGTCGATGCTGAGACGGTTTGTAACGAAGAGCAAAAAACATTGGGCATCGCTCCTTCCCTACCTCCTTTTGCAGTGAGAGAGGTGCATGAGAGTTCGACAGGGTTCTCCCCTTCGAGCTCTTGTGCGACCGACAGCCTTGCGGCATCCTCGATCTGTTGAGAGAGGGGTGGGAAGAGCACAAAGGCTCCTCCAAAAATGTAGTGAAGCATGTGCTCCTACTAAAAGATCGCTTAGATTTGGTTGGTCGTTTGGCCCAGGACAACCTCAGATCGGCTCAGCACCGACAACAGCAGCATTACAACAAAAATGCACTAATTCGAACCTTTCGACCAGGAGACAAGGTAATGCTGCTGCTTCCCTCTTCAGAATCGAAACTATGTGCTAAATGGCAGGGGCCATATGAAGTGATTCGGGCAATAGGAAAGGTGAATTATGAAATTAGACAGCCCGATCGCCGTAATGAATGTGGAATATATCATGTCAATTTATTAAAGCCCTGGCAGGCAAGGGAGGTCTTGTTTATAGCCCCAGGCAACATAGAGGATGATTTATGGCCCCTGTCCAGAGACTCCTAGCACAAAAATCATTCCGATGGGGGAACAATTGGTTCCAGACCAGCAACGGGAGCTGCGTAAGCTTATTGAGGAATTCAGCGATGTTTTTTCTGACTTGCCCGGCAGAACTAATTTGGTTGAATATGACATTATCTCTCCACCAGGTGTCATCGTGCGGGAGAGACCTTACCGGATCCCAGAAAGTCGACAAAGTGGCGTTCGCAAAGAGGTATGGGACATGCTCGAACTTGGGGTGATTGAACCTTCCAGGAGCGAGTGGTGCAGTCCTATTGTCATAGTGGCTAAGAAAGACGGCACCAACCGCTTCTGGAAGGTAAACGCTATTGCCAAGTTCGATGCGTACCCTATGCCTCGGGTCGACGAACTTTTAGACAGACTGGGTAAGGCGAGGTTTATCTCCACTTTGGACCTGACGAAGGGATACTGGCAGATCCCTTTAACCCGCAGTTCTAGAGAGAAAACCGCATTTTCAACACCAGAGAGGCTGTTTCACTTTAAAACCATGCCGTTTGGGCTACATGGTGCGCCCGCTGCCTTCAGAGACTGATGGATCGGGTTTACGCCCACATCATGAATATGCAGCAGCGTATATTGATGATGTGGTCATTTACAGCTCCACCTGGCGAGAGCATTTGGCTAGGATTGCAGCCGTCCTTCAGTCTCTAAGGGTAGCCCGGCTGACAGCTAACTTGAGAAAATGTACGTTTGCCAAGATAGAGACTCAATATTTGGGATTTTTAATGGGGAATGGAAGGGTGAGACCTGTAGTCACTAAAATCCAGGCTTTGGTTGATGCAGCGATCCCCAAAACCAAGACTCAGGTGAGGTCACTACTGGGATTAGCCGGTTATTACCGCCGCTTTATCCCCGAGTATGCCACAGTGGTTAACCCTTTAGTTGACCTCACCAAAAAGAGTGCTCCAAATTTAACTGGTCAGCTGAGTGTCAGGGGGCGTTTGATACTATTAAGCGTAGACTTTGCCAGGCCCCCACTCTTATCACACCAGATTTCACCAAAAGATTCATCCTCCACACCGACGCCTCGGATGTGGGTTTGGGTGCTGTCTTGTCTCAAAAGGTAGATGGAGTAGAACACCTGATACTGTACATCAGTAAAAAAAATGCTACCTCGAAACGAACTATCCGTGGTCGAAAAGGAGTGTTTGGCCATTAAATGGGCTACTCACTCTTTACGATACTACCTGCTGGGACACTCTTTTGATCTTGTCACAGACCACACCCCACTCAAGTGGTTAAGTACAATGAAGGACAGCAATGCCCGGATAACTCGGTGGTATCTGGCATTGCAGCCCTTCATGTACCATATGGTACACCGTGCAGGGAAAGACCATCAAAATGCGGATTATTTATAATGAGTTCTGGTTGTAAATCTCCCTCTCGACCTGTGAGGATACAAAGTAGCGAAAGGGAAAGGCTTTGGACAGGTTGTCCTGACAGTTCATTCCTGGGTCGGAAGTCAATCAGCCTGGAAAAAGACGAGACTCCAGTGCGAGAATGTATTGACCTGGAAGGTAAACGAGGTAGCAGCTGCAGGCAATAGAGTCAGCTGTAATCGTTTAAAGGGTCATGCATAATCGCATAAAAGGGGCTGGAGAATTGTAAATCTTTTCCTTCGCTTGGGTTTTTGTTACGTGGAAACTGGAAGGACCAGGAGATTGCCCAAAATAAATAACGAAAGGAGTTTGTGAGTGTTTTGTTTGTTTCTTTGTCTGTTTAGTAATTGTCTGTGTTTGTAATCACTAGACGGCTAAACACAGATCCGGAGCTGTCGCCAAGGGCCAGCACGAAACCGGATCATCACTGCACTACTGTCACGAATAAACTTTGTTATCAGCACTTGTTTCACTAATAGCACGTAGTATATTGTACTTCACCACAAGCACTGAGAGCACTCACTTTGGAACAGTGATCGTGTGTGTCTAATTGTGTGTGTTTGTACCGTGTCTATTATTTGCGGACTGCAACCCTTCTTTATTACTGTGCAATACACATTGTTGTGTATTGCCAGCTCTTTATTATTTACTGGCGGGTCATCAGACCATTGGATTATAAACCATTAAAACAATCATTTTCACCCGTACTTTGTTGTCTGTGCGTTCTTGGAATTACTGTATCCGCACTGCACCTGTTATACACCTGTTACCACTTACCACTTTACCACAGTTCCAGATAGAGGATAGGCAAAGAACCATAAAAAGTTATTGGAGGAATTGGTTGTTCTTTGAGTGGTGAGGATCTGTAAATAACCTACAGTTTCTTTAAAGAGCCATTGTTAAATTTACCACAGGGTTCTTTCGAGAACTTTCATGTAGAGTTCTTTAAAGAACTGAAAGGGGTTTCAGATAGAGGATAGGCAAAGAACCATAAAAGGTTCTTTAAGGAACTGGTTGTTCTTCATGTGGTGAGGATCTGTAAAGAACCTATAGGTTTTTTAAAGATCCATTTATAAAATTATTACAGGGTTCTTGGGAGAACTTTCATTTAGAGTTCTGTAAAGAACCAAAAGGGTTTCGTATAGGGACAAGCCAAAGAACTATACATTTTTTTGAAGGAACTGATTGTTCTTAGAGAGTATTGACTCAGCGCCCCACGCCACCGTGCCAGCGAGGATCATAACGTTTTTTTTTTTATAGTTCAGCGCAACAGTTTACCCACCGCGTCACAGCCGCCTCAAAGTACAGTACATGCTGGCAACCGGTGCACTGTCAACCCTAACAACGTTCTTACTTATTTAAATGAAGTTAATTTATCATATTTATTTTGTTGATGAAACTAATTCATTTTAAGTTGCCTTCACTGTCATTGTGATAAACCATACAGACTATATAATTCATAGAGGGCATTTAACTTAAAATAACAGACTTCATGGTACAAGTTGCACATGCGCACACAGGCAATGGTCTGCGCGTCAATCACTCGGCAATTGGGTAGTTGACATGGCTTGTTGCTTTTACTTTCCATGGAGCAAAAAACAATTATAACTTCATTTTATTTTGATTAAAACTGTGTCATATAGTAAAAGGCTTTGTATTTAATCTAAACTATATGAAAAGTTGCAAAATGCACAACAATTTGGGGGGGAATTTTGAACTAAACAAGATCAATGTCCACTAGTGTGACTGTTTTATGAAGGGCCGCAAAATTGAAAAACATTGATAATTTTAAGAATACTTAGTAAAAGTCCACTCTCAAATTCCTGGCATGTCAACACAGAAGTATATTTATAAGAATGATATTCCTCAAGTCTACATGACATTTTTAAATAGTTATGATAGGTTATGTGTTGTCCGCAAAGAGGACGTCCCGCGGTGTGACACCATAATGTGATTTTAAAATGTGCATTTACTTGGACACCATTGCGGAGAAGAGGGTCCTTCCTCAATCAGGAAGTATAGACGACATCACTGGAGCACATGGTGTGGCCAGAAGGTGCCCCAGATGGAGTGGCGGGTTCAGTGAAGAGGATGGCGGACATGCACGTTCTTGGTGGAAATGACCTGCAAACTCCTAGGGAGTTATATGAGTTTTTGGTCAATAAAAATCCAGAAAACATCACATTCAAGGATTGAAGAGGAAGACATCAACATCATGGATGACATGCTTCTCCAAGTTGTTCATCCAGTCACTGGGATACTCAACACTCACCAGATGCTGTCCTTCTCACCAGGAGAGATATTCCACAGAGATATTTTTGCACTTACCCACAGATGTGCTCCTGTCACAAACCAGTCAAGCTGGCGTTTTGCAATGCCTCCCACACTCAGTATCTCCAACCCCAGGTAAAGGCTGATGATCCATGTGAGGATGAGGAGGAGCAGGAGAAATGCACAGACGGAAAATTTGTGATAGTGAAATATGATGACAAACCCTATGTCGGCCAAATCACTCAAATTCATGGAGGGGAGATCGAGGTGAACTGCATGGTGCAAAGTGGCGACAGAAATGCATTCACCTAGCCGCAGAAACCCCACTGTATTTATTAGACCCACGAGGAGATCATCGGCATCATTTCTGAGCCAGAGCCCACCAACTGTGCTGCCAAGCTTACAAATATGACTGGCTGCTTTTAACCAGATTTAAAAGCACAGACGACATGCAAACTAGTTTGCAAAGACCTAAAGTGAAGTCACAATGAAAATGATGAATTCAAGTTTTTAGCTTAAGTCACAGTGAAAGGGATGAATTCAAGTTTTTAGCTTAAGTTTCTATGAAATGTCAACAATGCTTTGTTGCTTAGTTATGTTCATTTTTTAAAAAACATTAACAAATCATTCCTTTTTATGCCTGTTAAACCTCAAGGTTCATAGAGTTGGCACATTTCTCAAGCTTGTGTTAAACACATTTCAAGTTATTTAGTTGAATTGTTACATTTAAAAGATTGTATAAAACATTGAGAAAGTTTAAGTTTTCAACAAATAGAAGGTGAACTAGATTGTCAGTATGTACACGTGTGCCTAAAGACTGTTTTGCTCAGTTCATAATATTTCAATCTGTAGTTTTGAAAACTTTTGTGTTTGTTTACTTCTGCATAAGCTTACAGGCTGCTCCAGCATTGCCAAGAGAGATGCATTGTAACCTTGTTATTAACATTTTACTTCTCATTTTATTTTCAAAACCTGCTTTATCTTTTCAACACTTTATACTTTTTTGTTTTCCCTTTTTACTAATTTTATTTTTCAACACTTTATACATTTTAGTTTTTTCACATTTTCAAACTTACTTTATTTTTCAGCACTCTACATTTCTTTCCCAGTTTCAAGCTTGTTTATTTTTTCAGCACATTGTACCCTTTTTGTTTTCACCCATTTTACTGGTCATTTTATTTTTTTCTGAAATAAACTAATATACCTGTTTTCAAACTTATTTTATTTTTCTAAAAAGCTTATTTTATTTTCTGAAATAACACATATAACAAAACAATGTATTCCCGTTTACCCATTTCACTCTTAAATAATTCTCGATTCTGATTGGCTAAGGGGACCTGTCAAAACCAATTGCTGTGTTCTCATTGGTTAAAAATTAACATGGTGATATGGCATATAGCATATACTACTTACGAATCACTCTAACACATTGGCTTTATGGAATTTTATTAAGTCAGATGTCTGGGATGGAAACTTGAAGCTTCAATAATGTGTTTCTATCCGTACTGCATCTGAACTGTTCATATGCATGCACATAGATTAGGGAGTGGTTATAGGCAATAAAAATGTGCATTATAAATATCATATGGGAGATACTGAAATTGAAGAAGGAATCTATGAAAAAGACCTAGGAGTTTATGTTGACTCAGAAATGTCTTCATTTAGACAATGTGGGGAAGCTATAAAAAAAGCCAACAAGATGCTTGGATATATTGTGAAACGTGTTGAATTTAAATCAAGGGAAGTAATGTTAAAACTTTACAATGCATTAGTAAGACCTCATCTAGAATATTGTGTTCAGTTCTGGTCACCTCTGGTCACAAAAAGGATATTGCTGCTCTAGAAAGAGTGCAAAGAAGAGCAACCAGAATTATCCCAGGTTTAAAAGGCATGTCGTATGCAGACAGGCTAAAAGAATTTAATCTATTCAGTCTTGACAAAGAAGACTACGCGGTGATCTGATTCAAGCATTCAAAATTCTAAAAGGTATTGACAATGTCGACCCAGGACTTTTTCGACTTGAAAAAAGAAACAAGGACCAGGGGTCACAAATGGAGATTAGATAAAGGGGCATTCAGAACAGAAAATATGAGGCACTTTTTTACACAGAGAATTGTGAGGGTCTGGAAACAACTTCCTAGTAATGTTGTTGAAGCTGACACCCTGGGATCCTTCAAGAAGCTCCTTGATGAGATTCTGGGATTAATAAGCTACTAAAAACCAAACGTGCAAGATGGGATGAATGGCCTCCTCTCGTCTGTAAACTTTCTTATGTTCTTCTGTTCTTAATACATTAATGCCTACTATTTAACTTAAAAAATCGTGTTAGCACTAATAGTATAAGCAACCGTGAATATTTATTAAGTATTACTAACATAAAACATTTTAAATATTTAGAATAAAAAAGTAACCTTACCTTTCGAAAATGTCTCTCAAAATAAAGATGTTCGGTACAGGCTTGCAGTTTTATAATAACGGATTCATAGGCCAATAAAAAATCATATTAAGCCATAGCAACAGAATAAGCCATAACCATAGCCAATCATAAACACAAGTTTACAAAAAGTGTGGAGTGAGGGAGTGCAGCCAATAAATAGACAAATTGTCCTTTCCCAACGTGGGTATTTACAACACATTTTAATTTAAATATAACTGCCCATAAAATTAAATCACATAATAAATGCACAATTAGTCACATACACAACAACACATTTATTATTTATATTTTAATATGTGTGTGTGTGTATATATATATATATATATATATATATATATATATATATATATATATATAGCTCAAAGAGTTTCGATATGTTGTACATATCTTTCTCAATATATACACACACACACATACACAGTTCCCAGCGTTTGGACAAGTAAAATAATAAAATTGTCTTTTTTTTTTTTTACTCTTGCCATCAGTGTTATACTCTTGGGTTATTCTGTGTGAGAGTTTACCACGTCTTAGTAAACAGGGTGGTAAGATAAAGTTAACCACTATGATTAAATGATAATAGATAATTTAAAAAAACAGTATACAATATAATTTGACGATATGTCATATACGATGCCTGTAGCGTACATTAGCGAAATATTGGTCACGTAAAATGCAGGTTTTAATTAACATTTTTAAAGTTTAAAACAGTTTTTATATTTTACTATTTAATGGTAACACATTTAAAACAAAGACGGCGATGGTTCAACAATTAAAATAAATAAATAAATAAATAAAGACGCAGATGGTTCAACTATTATTTGTTTATTTTATTTGAGAACGGGGTCCCCCTCCGCCCCTGTGTTATTTTGTATTTGATTATTATTATTATTATGATGATGATTTAGTATTGTAATTATATGACGGCGAAGCACCGCGTATTTTATTATTGTTTTGCATTTTGACGGCGTATAGCCGATTTGTTTTGTAGCGTGGATGGGTAGTCCCATCTTCAGTAGTAATTAATAAACTCGTGCAGATTGTGGCCGAGGGGTAATAGAATAATTAATTGCAAGCTACTTAAACCCCTCGGCCACGATATAAAAAGGCTGCAGCTGTCTAGCTCCGGGTGGGTGTTTAAGAGGAGAGAGAGAGAGAGAGAGAGAGAGAGAGAGAGAGAGAGAGAGAGAGAGAGAGAGAGAGAGAGAGAGAGAGAGAGAGAGAGAGAGAGAGAGAGAGAGAGAGAGAGAGAGAGAGAAAGCAAAACTGAATAAAATAATACAATACAGGAACAGTGACAGCGACTGCCCAGCCTGACCTGTATGGTTTATTTATTATTTTGTGTTTGAGACTTGTTTTGTTTAAATATTTGTTTTCGCTCTGTGAGCAAGTTTCTTTTTGTTAAAATATTTTATTTATTTTTGCTATTTATTATTTGTTTATTTAGCAGACGCCTTTATCCAAGGCGACTTACAGAGACTAGGGTGTGTGAGCTATGCATCAGCTGCAGAGTCACTTACAATTACGTCTCACCCGAAAGACGGAGCACAAGGAGGTTAAGTGACTTGCTCAGGGTCACACAATGAGTCAGTGGCTGAGGTAGGATTTGAACTGGGGACCTCCTGGTTACAAGCCCATTTCTTTAACCACTAGACCACACGGCAAACACCACCTTAAACTGCAGTACTACCCCGGTGTCAGTTTTCCTTCCTGCTTCTGGCCTGACGTCAGACCACTCGTCCAGCCTGTCACAAGGCGATATCTACTTATTTCACGGTCTACGAATTTCCTGTGACACCGGTGTAGACTGTCTTTGTACTTTAATAGTTGAACACCGTGTCTTTATTTATTTATTTATTTATTCAGTTGAACACCCTGGCTTTATTTATTTATTTAGTTTTGTTCACTTGTTGTTGGCAGGAAACAAAACATGTCCAGAACCAAAAACTTTATTTTTTTTCATTAAAAATCAAAGCCGTTGTCTGATACAATACTAGTTCCCAGCATCCCTCCCCTTCACAACGGCGCTTCCGCATTCATGTGACAAAATAAAGACTTCATTTCTCAGCGTCCCACTCTTTCACGGCTTCTCGGTTCAGCTCGCTTGAATAATTAAAAGCTGTTCTGTAATTGCAGATGTCCTGTTGAACACACACAATAAAATATGGACAAATAAAAAGTTGTAACCACTTTGTAACAGACATCTTATTCATACGTTCTTTTTATAAATAAATAAATAGTAGCTACATGTTTTTCTTTTCCAACGCCATTGTGTTTTTACTGTGGCGTGAATGGAGCCGTGAGGTGCCTTAATCACACAGGCTATTCACTTTACTGAAATAATGTACAGTACTAAGACTAGGGCCCTATGGAATTTGTGTTATTTTGTTGTGTTTAAAAAAAAAATAAGGTTAATTTACATGAATTTATGCACACCGCAGGCACTGTGAACAACACAAAACTGTAAACCTACAGGCTTCTACTTGGCCTGGCATGGCCTTCTCCCGCTTCATGTTGTCTAAGTTATTTTCTGCACACAGTACACCGGGCTTTGAAAATATTGTCATGAATTTTGTTCACCCATGTAAAAACCTTCTCCCATTTTGCATCCGTTTTTTTTTCAGCTGTTACCGAATTTGCCATTGTGTCCAAAATCGGTCAGCTAGGTTAAATGTTCCCTTTCCTTAAGGTAGGTAATGCTGAGCTCTCTATACCAGAGCTGCCGAAGGCCCCTTCCTGGGATGACACACACGGTCCCGCCCTCCGAGGGTATAAATCCGTCACTCACAGGAAGATCTCCCTCTTTTTCCTTCTCAAGACGGTAAGGTAAGACCTCTGTGTTGAGCTGAGCTTGTTGATAGAACTTCTCAAGTCGATTCGAGTCAGTTGTATTTCCCTGGCATTCGTGCTGAAAGCTGGCTTGCCGCTTTCCTGGAATCAACGACTTAAAAAAGGCTGAGTCCTTTTATATTTCTGTCTTTCAGCGGCCTCCCTGCTTGCATGGTAGGCCGCCCTTATATCTGTCTGTCGTATGTGAGCGACTGTCTGTGCAGTCATCTGCAAATGGTTGTCTTTTCTTCTTGAGAGTACACGTGTCCTCCTTGGGGCCAGGCTTGGCTGTATCCCTACTGTCGAGTGAACTCCAGCACGTTCTCCCTCCACGGGCTAGGCCTTGCCCTATCCCCGCTGCTGTCGAGGGAGCCATGGCCCCCCTAACCACTGTGGTGAGTTGGGTCGTGTAATCAACGGTGTACTCTCTTTATCTTTCTGATATAGATATATCATATTTTATTGTCTGCTTAAACTCACTCACCACGGCTTCGGCCCTGTGTCCCCCCCGGTACACACTTCCGCTTACCAGGTGTGTGTGTTCACCACGCGGTCAAGGTGCGCACTTTGCGTAGAGGCCTCCCTGGTGCTGCGGTACCACGGCGCACGCATTGCCCGTGAGATTTTAATCTCGGTGCACAAGTGCTCAACGCAGGCGAAGTATAGTCCAGCGCCACGGCGCTTGGGACGCACGGGTCAAGCAGTGCACGCGGTGCACGTTGCGCTCGTTGCGTAAGCACTGCTCAACCTAGCACATAGCTCACAGTGCTGCACGGTACCTGTGAAACGGGATACTCTGTGCGCACGGGGCTCAGCATACACGTTGCACACAGTGTACATATTGCACGGTGCATACGTAAACTGGTTCTACACTAGTGCTCATACGGCACAGTACACTGTGCACTATGTGCCCACGGTTCTCGGCGCACAGTGTTAATACCTTGCTGTAACGCTAGTGAGTGTACACTCGTTGACACCAACAGTGTTCAACATAGTGCGCAGCAGTGCCTCAGTGCTAATGTACAAAGTCAGGCCCATATCGGGGTCCCATCCCTGTACGGCCTGCAACGCCATCATCCCACAGGGTACCCTCTGCGTGTGGTGCTTGGTACAAAGCTAGTGCAAGAGCACACTGTGCTGCACAGTACACGGTGCACGTAGTGTTTACGGTACTCTGTGCGCATGGTGCTCGGTAGGCTGATGTCTAGTACATCAGTGCGCGCCAGTGCCCCTCAGGTGCTCGGTGCACAAGGTGCCTCATTGCCCTCTGCCTGTAGAGCGGTGCTCCACACCGCTGTAGGCCACGTGCTACCCGGTCGTGTGACTGCACATAGTCCAGGCTAGACACCCCTGTCCAGTTACTACGCTTTGTTTACTCTTTTTCTGTGTAACAGTCTATATCGCTTTGCGATTGCAGTCTGCTTAAAACCTTACGGCCATCGCTGTTTTGTGTTTTTCCTCTGCTATTGCAGTTTAAAAAGAAAAAGAGACGCGTGATCCTCCACCGGACCCGGCTCTGCCGTGCCCGCTATGGAGTTGACTCTGCTGGACTGCCTCAGCCCACCCTCTTGGTGCACTTAAAATTCAGTTCACCCGCGTTGCCGTGGTGTCTGCTGTATTACCCTCACAGCTTTGCTGTTGTGTGCACGTATGTGAGGTTTTATTTCACTGCCTTGCAGTTTAGAAATAAAAAATAATACAAGCGTGATTCCTCCATCGGGACCCAGCTATGCTGAGCCCCGCTGTTGAGATGCTTACGTCGGGAGTTTCAGCCCGCCTACCGGTGGGCTGGTAAGAACAAAAACAAAATCAGTTACCCACGTTGCCATGGTAACTATTATTTTTTACCCACACAGCTTGCTGTGGAGTGTGTATATTCGTTTTTTTTACTGCCTTGCAGTTTAGAAATAAAAAATAATACAAGCGTGACTTCCACCGGGACCCAGCGCTGCCTGCCCCGCTGTTGAGCGGCTTCTGCTGGCTTGTCTCAGCCCGCCTACTCGGTGAGCTGTTTAAAAGTAGTTACACGTGCTGCCGTGGAGACTGCTATTTTACCCTCACAACCTTGCTGTTGTGTGTGTGTATATTGTAATGGAAGTTTTAATACTCCCTTATAGACCCAACAGAAATTGACAGGAGACAGAATGAATAAGACAAAGTTAATTACCTTTTTATTGATTGCAATCAGGAGCGTTTCTACAGAGCGATTTTAGTCTCTGTTAGCAATAGCAGAATCGCACACTGAGCTAATTTCAAAAGCAGCTTATATAGTTTTCTGGAACATCATACAAGAAGGAAATTAAACAGTGTAACCATATAAGGATTGGTTATAAGACTTTAAAAGAAAGTGGAGACCATATAGGAAATTGCCTCCACTTCGAGAATCGTAAAAGACATGACAGCTAAAATTAGTTTACTGGTTGCTCCTTGTTACCCACAAAGGTTGTTTACTTTAGATTCTCATTGGTTCGTCTGAATAGAGAGGTTAATAATAAGTCTCTGATTGGTTGTTGCTACTCCTGTCGGTGGGGTAGTTCCCCCCCCCCCGTGAGTTCCAAGGAACAGACAGTTTAGTTTAAAACAAATTATACTTTTACATTTTGTTACACACAAAATCATTATTTTCCTTTAATACATGTCCCGCTAGCCCTATTGGCTTGGGACAGGCTTCAACTTCAACCCAACGTTACAGTCTGTATTGATATCTTAAAACCTATTTGCTTCCTTTTGAGCAAGCTTTGTTATCTTAACCTATTTGTTTGCTATTGAGCAAACTAAGCAATTGTAATGTTACAAAATTCCATTACAGTTCCCTCCTTTGGTGCCGTGCAAACCCGGGTACCACATTCAAATGGCATCATCGGCAATTGCCTCTAGTGGGTTCGAGTCAATGCCTTCCTCACCTTCATTATCCTTGTCTGTGGCCAGGAGGGGACATGGTCAGATGTTTAGTGGTGTTAACAGCCCCGTATGCGGGAACACAATACTTCATTGGCTAGCCCTGTAAGTAATCTCTTTTGTTTCTTAAGCACATATTTCAAATAACAGAATAATAAAATAGCAATAGACAAACCCAATAATGAAATAAGCGAGGACCCCTGTCCCACCACATTCCACCAGTCAGCCCAGTCCACTCCAGCACTTTCTCCAGCTAATCCACATAGGATACCCCACCCATGTGATCAGGCATCTGCTAATATCAGTTGACCAGCGTTGCCCGCCAGCGACGCCTGTACGCTACTAACTCTTGAGTGAACGTCCATAAGCTGCTTGTTAATGTGCCAATGCCACCAGCATACCTGTTTGATTGATTGTCTTCATCCATTCTTCAGCATCTTTGTTAATGCCTGTGATGTTAATAAGTGGAGTGGGTGCATGCTCAGGTGTCCCAGTCACAACACCCCCGCGGGTGAAAACACACAGCCGGCGACATGAGGCTTACCTGGCCGCTACTTCCCACCCCCATGCTTGAGGTGATTACACACCATGTTCCATTTCTCATCTGAGTACATCTTTCGTACTCTAGCTTTGGGTGTACCGTTGCTTTCATCAATTGCATTGACAGGTTAGTGCTGTTAGCACGGTCACACAGAACAGCATCACCAAATTCAATACACTCAGTGGCTTTGAAGTACAGGGTGGCATTTTGAGCACGCTGATCAACCCATGTTGTTTGTGGGACTATAACCCGTGTTCCAATTACTACCCCTAGACTACTGACCGTTATCCAGGTACTGTGGTGGACCCGACTGGTGGTATGTGGCACTATTAAAATAAAACAAATATCTTCATCACATCGCTCAGTACATATCAGTATCCAGTCCCACGTAACATCTGTTCTCTCCAAGCTGTCAAACTTACATCTTCAATTATTTCACAACCGTCTTTCACCAGTTATTTGTTCAGCCATGGCCAGTCTCTGAATAGCATCACCTGTTTTCAGAAACCGCCATGGTTTTCATTGTCCTGCTGTATACTGTCTATGGAATTGAGGCTTGAATTACAGCCCGAACCACCCAGCAATGTCGCCAATCAGACCCCTCCTTTGACGGCCACCTGAGTTATGTTGGTATGTATCCAATCCACGATTAAGAGTTTTATTCAATATTTTAGCTAATAGGCTAAACTCACCACACCTTTTGGTGTAATGTCGTTTGATATCTTCAATGTTCATTTTTTACCAACGTTTGCAACCAGGTTGCTCCCATCACAAATGGTTTTGCCTCCCACAGCTATCAACCTGTCTGGGGAAAGGGCATTAGTGGGGACATTGAGTGGAGTGGAACTGTGGCTTCATACCTCCCATATACCATGTATTTTCACAAGTACCATCACACACATTGTGTGCACATTAACACATGTCCAATTGCTTGTTGCATTAGTTTGTTCTTGTTGTCACTGTTTGGCACAGTTTTTTCGTCCAGAGACAGTCCACCTCCAATGACGCATCACTGCTTACAGTTCGGTTGCATATTGACTCATACTGGACCCCTCTTACTGTTAGTCACTATCGCAAGTAGAACATTGTTCAAACTGTGCTGGAGTCATTGCATTGTTCTGGCTTATCAAACACACAGGTTGCCACGTTCCCTCTATGTTACTCTCGAAGGAAAGTGGTCTTTGTCGTTGTCTAAGGATTCACGTGCAATTCTCCCAGGGGGCCCCCAAAGCTTGTCTCTCTGCACACGCCTCGTTCCACGCCCAGAAGTGTGGAATCCTCCGACTCTGAATGACATAATACCTGGAACACAAATCATGTTACTGTCCGTTGTTGCTCCCCGCTGTCTGTGGAAAGAGATATACCGTTAGTTTCGGGGTATTCAGTGTCAGCAAATTCAAACTGAGATGTATCCACGCGGTGGTACCGTTTGGTCTGTGTCCAACGTACTCACTTAACCCCATGTGGGAGCTTCACTGCTACCCTAGCTTGTGTCACCATCAGCACTATGTATTAACCAAACTGTTAACATCTCTTTCTCTTCTTGTGTCTATTTTGTGTGTCTATAATAGACTGCTGTTTCTGTGCAAAAATGACAAAATATATCTACTGACACAGCTGCTGTTTTGTGGTTAACAGGAAACCGCACTGCTTCCTTAGCCAGTTTCAGCCTCCTCGTTGCTTTTGTGCTTTCACTTCAGTTGACTGTGTGGGTTGTCCAGTTCTTTTACTTGGTCCTACAACGAAACGATCACCTATGCCCGAGATTACCACAATTGTCACATTTAGGCTTCTGCCCCTGTTTGCAATCTGACCTTTGTGTCCCATTTTACCGCAGTTCTGACATGCTCCATCAAATTGTACAGCACTTATTTTCTTTTTTTTTTTTTTTTTTTTTTTTACTACATGATCTACTACCCCTACTACCCCTCCTTTGGACACATGGTCAGGACCGTGTGCCCACTTACACATCATGGGGTACCAGGCTGGCTTGTTCAATTGTTGCTCTCAAGTACTGTCTTTGGTCTCGTATTGTATCATCTTTTGAGTACGTACTGTCCCTGATCTCCCCCGTAATTTGGCTAGAATCCCTGTTTCGCATGTTCCCATGGTCAATGTCCACACCTCAGTTTCAGTTAATCCATGACAAAGCCTATTGCCGTACCACCTTTAGCATAACAATCAACTTGTCTATGCCCCAGCCTACCACACTTCTTCCTTCTGTAAACTGCAACACCTCTCAACCACACAACTTTTTAGGAATGCCTATCTTGTTTCTATGTTTTAACTTTCTGTAACATAACCTCTTGTCTTTTTGTACTTTGCCTTTTTTCTGTTAGTTACAGGTTGTGGTATATCGCCTCAATTTTGTTTTTGCACAGGGACTTCCCCTCGGCTGACAACTGGCGGCCTAGACAAGTTACTTCCCCATTTACAATCGGTACATCTTTCAGTCTTGCTTGCTTACAACGTGATACATATACATATATATACTGTCTTTAACCTACTCACACTTTTACATTACCTTTTATTTTCCTTGGGTCTTTTGAAGGCATTTTTTCGCCCTATGTCCTAACTCTCCACAGGTAAAACATTACCTTTGAGCCATACCCCTTCTCCTCACATCCACACACACACACACACACAACCAGACCCGGGTCACTCAGTCACATCTCATAAGGAATTCCAGTTACACAACAATGCCACAATCGGCAAAACACTAGACCTACATGTCCGTCTACCAGGACTTAATTTACCCTCTGTCAAGTCTCAAGTCCTGGTCCAGCAAACACACACGAGTTTTTTAAATGCTTAGTCGAAGTACAAACTCAACTGTTAGTGACTGGATCCACTAAATATTGGGGATGGTAATTAAACATACTCATCCTCCTTGGACAGTCAATAACAGACAAGTCAGCGACAATTAATTGCAAATTGTTTATTATGTTAAATCTGTACCGGGGTCTTTTGAAGGACTCAGCGTGACAGCCCATAACACTAATCTTATAAACTTTAATACGCAGCGCAAAGAAAGTCAGTAAGTGTATTCAAAATACAATTCTGACATTCATATTCGAAACAACGTGTACACATGGACAAACAAACAGAGAAAAACAAACACAAAGGAACAAACTATTAGTTCATACAGACACGTAGACATTAAATAGACAGACAGACAAACAATGCGCATATTACATGCCCAGGATCCTTGATATTACTTTTTAGAGTACCTTTGTTTCCGCTTTGTCACATTTCACGGCACTGGTTCAAATCTTCCGCAACCTGCTTCAGCCATCTGCTACGCATTCTGCTGTCAAGCATTCTTTCTTCCTATGACCATATTTGCCGCACCTATCGCATCTTCCTCTAAATCTTCTCACCTCAAGTCCCAACTCAGTTTCCAACTCTTCTATCATTCTTTCCATCTCTTTACCTTTTTCTTTAATTCCGTTAAGTTGATCTTTAGTTTTTCTACTATCTCTTGTTTCGTTTTTTTTTTTCGATTTCTTTTGACACTGTACTTCATATATTTTACATGACGAATACCAATCACTTTTTCTGGGCCATTTTATTAACCACTTTCTACAACAATAAACTAGGGTTTAAATTTCTTCCTTTTAACAGTCTGTCAGACTAGGCAAGTCTACAGTATTACTTATTTGTTTCACCTACTTCCTCCTTTTCTTATAGCAGCTCAGTGGTTTTGCAACAGGAAACGAAATAACAGCGCGTATAGTAGATGCAAGCGAGAGAGAGAGAGATAGACTGAATAGAGAAAAATAACCAGAAAGGAAAAGAGAGAGAGAGAGAGACAGACAATCCTCAAACAACCAACAATATTATTTTATGTTTTCGAGTCAATTCAGACAATACATGATACAATCATTCATAACCCCTAAGGCCCTGGTAACAAGACTTCAACCTGTCTAACGCAGATCTAACAATGATTCCAGGACGCACATTAATTTAACAATCCGCCTCTTCACCGATATAATCTGACGGGACACCAAAACATTCACACAGACAAAAGACAATATATAGACTTCAAACAAATTATCAAATTCAGATTTACTTACTGACTAGTCTTAATATTTTTAAGTTTAACCAATCCTGGATACTTGTGCAGTCGACTATCTTGGTTTCAGCCGCACCCATTTCCTCCCCCCTGACTCTAGCAGCTCAGTATTTTATTCAGGAAACGAAAAAGCAGAAGTGATTAGCAAACAGAGATCAAGCAAAAACCACGAGAGAGAGAGAGAACAAGAGAATAAGATTAATCAAACATGTCAAAGGTTTTAATAACAATATTATCAGGTAACCTTATTTGTCCCCGTCAAGACTGTCGCCCCTCAATCCTGTCGGGTCATATGGATTGTCCGTCCCAGCCCCTGAAACACTTACTGACTTTAGACACTTTACAAGACGTACTAGACCAACTTGCCTGACATTTACAGGTCGTATCAGCCCAGCTTGTTTGACACTTTACAAGACGTACTAGACCAACTTGCCTGACATTTACAGGTCGTATCAGCCCAGCTTGCTTGACACTTTTTACAAGACGTACTAGACCAACTTGCCTGACATTTACAGGTCGTATCAGCCCAGCTTGCTTGTCACTTCTCAAGACGTTCTAACCTAGATTGCCTGACATTTTACAGGAGCCTGCTAGATGAGATTGCTTGACATTTTACAAGGCGTATTAGACTGAATCTCCCGACATTTACGGAATGACTAGTCCAAATTGCTTGTCATTTTACAGAAATCTTTTTGCCCTTCAGTCTGTCACATGGACGACACAATCAACCATTATTCGGGTTTCTTATCAGTCTCAACTGCTATTTCATGGGCAGTATAAGAGTCTCCACCAGGGCACCGAATTTTCCCCCTGTAACCGCAGTTGAATACCAACAAAACGGTTCCTTTAAGGGACTCTCCCCATTAGTCAATCCAGTCGGACTGAGTTAGAAACCCTGCTCGCAGCGCCAAATTGTAATGGAAGTTTTAATACTCCCTTATAGACCCAACAGAAATTGACAGGAGACAGAATGAATAAGACAAAGTTAATTACCTTTTATTGATTGCAATCAGGAGCGTTCTACAGAGCGACGCAGTCTCTGTTAGCAATAGCAGAATCGCACACTGAGCTAATTTCAAAAGCAGCTTATATAGTTTTCTGGAACATCATACAAGAAGGAAATTAAACAGTGTAACCATATAAGGATTGGTTATAAGACTTTAAAGAAAGTGGAGACCATATAGGAAATTGCCTCCACTTCGGAGAATCGAAGACATGACAGCTAAAATTAGTTTACTGGTTGCTCCTTGTTACCCACAAAGGTTGTTTACTTTAGATTCTCATTGGTTGTCTGAATAGAGAGGTTAATAATAAGTCTCTGATTGGTTGTTGTTACTCCCGTCGGTGGGTAGTTCCCCCGTGAGTTCCAAGGAACAGACAGTTTAGTTTAAAACAAATTATACTTTTACATTTTGTTACACACAAAATCATTATTTTCCTTTAATACATGTCCCGCTAGCCCTATTGGCTTGGGACAGGCTTCAACTTCAACCCAACGTTACAGTCTGTATTGATATCTTAAAACCTATTTGCTTCCTTTTGAGCAAGCTTTGTTATCTTAACCTATTTGTTTGCTATTGAGCAAAACTAAGCAATTGCAATGTTACAAAAATTCCATTACAATATGTGTTTTTTCTTTACTGCCTTGTAGTTTAAAAAGAAAATGTAGTATGATATCCACCGGCAGCTCTGCTGCGCCCCGCTGTTGAATTACATATGCAGGCTTGCTTCAGCCCGCATACTCGGTGGGCTGAAAAACAAAACAAAATCAGTTACCCGCGTTGCGGGTGACTGATATTTTTACCCACACAGTTTGCTGTGGTGTGTGGGCATTCATTTCTTTACTACCCTGCAGTTAGAAATAAATAATAAGCTGATTCTTCCACGGGAACCCAGCTCTGCTGTGTCCCGCTGTTGAGTTGAATCCGCCAGCTTGTTTCACCCGCCTGGCACGGTGAACGTGTTTCTCCCATAGCTGAATGGCTGTGTGTATAAGCCTGTATGTTTTCCTATTACTGCCTTTGCAGTTTAAAAGTTAACATGCCGCAGCTCCTTGAGCCTGTGTCCACCCTGGCATACGCTATGCGCTGCCACACTGTGTGACTGCACGTGGTCCAGAACCAGGTTATCACCGTGCTCCCCTGTACTGCTCTCTTGATTGCCTACTGCAGCCACTGAGTTCTCTGTGTATCCACCCCGGTGTATGCTATGTGCTACCCCGGGTTGTGTTGACCTCACGCGGTTAAGGCTGTTTAGATGCTCTATGCCCGGTGCTTAGCACCACAGCATGTCAATAACACCTGCACTTGGTGCCCCGATGCTCGGGCACCAGTACTGTGTTCCCACCTCACCAGTGTCCTCGGTGTGTCTGCACCCTTGATGCCTGAGTGCTTCAATACACGACTGAGCCTTTACGCAGTGCTGGGAGCCCTGGCCAGGCAGCAGGCTCAAGCCCTTGCTGTGGCCCCAGCTCAGCCGATAACGCCGGCCCCGGAGCTGACCCTGCCTGCACCGATGGTTGCCCTGATGTTACAGAACAGGATTTCAGCTTTGCTGAGGAGGACCATGATGCGACCTCATGGGAAGGTGGCTCTTCTTTCAAAAGCAGCCCTACCTCCCCTGACCATTACTTTGGACCAGCGGTTGAGGAATTGCTGCAGCGCCTGACCGAGAATGCAAGGCGCCGGCAGGTGGAGAATGAGACGCTGGCTGCCTGCAGTACTCGCCAGGCTGTCCGGCGGGCAAATGGTTTATCACACTGGACCGAAAGAACGCAGATTCCGGCATTCCACATTCCTATTCGTCCAGCGCACAGGAAGTATCTACGCTTCGCCTACATGGGAGCGCCCTGTTTCTGAGCTGTGATTCGACCTCTCCTTAGCTCCCCCACATTTCAAAGTGTATGGATGCCATCCATTGTGGCTGCAATTGATCAGGGTTATGAATTACCTGAATGACTGGTTGATCTGCCCAGTCGCAGAAAGGAGCAGTGGCCCACACAGTGCAAGCCCACCTGTCGGACAACAGAGTAGCTGCCATTTGCAACTGCCTGGGCCCTGTTCAACAAGGGTTCACAGTACAATTGGTGTTGTGTTAAAAACTATTGGGTCTGATGGCCTCGGCTTCATCACCCACCCAACTAGGGTTACTCCACAAGCGCCCGATCCAAGTGTGGCTCAGTGCCTTCAGCTGGACCCCAAGCGCGACAGACACCGTAAGCTGACCGTGTCTCGCCTATGCTGGAAGCCCTACGCTGGTGGAGGCAAGCCTCTCATCTGAGCGAAAAGGATAGGAGTGATACAAACTGTCAATTGGTGATGACAGACGCACCCAACTCTGGTCTGATACACCGGGGTGGATAGTTTGCGGACCCTGGTCGGATCGCTGGACATCCCTGCACATAAATGCGTGGGAGTTGAGAGCAGCCACAAGTGGCCTAAAGCGCTTTTTGTATGCTTGCCCGCCTATATCGCTGCTCCCGGCTTTTCTAGAAAAAGTCCCGTTAGAGAAAACTTCAGTTCTCCTAGTGGCCCTAAGTGGCCCAGGAGAATGGGTTTTGACCCTGTGCCAGTTGTTGCATAGCCAGCCCTGGGAGATTCCACTTTGTTTGGATCTCCACAGTCAGGCGAAAAGCTCTCTTTGGCACCCGGAACCAGGCAGGTTCCAGCTATGGGTCTGGCCCCTCTAAGGGACCGCTGGCTGGAGGACTGTTCTCCCCTAATGGAGCCTTAATATTGTACTAGAGGCTCTCACAAAGGCCCCTGTTTGAGCCTTACACTTCATTGAGCTGAAGTACCTCTCTATGAAGACAGCCTTCCTCTTAGCTATCACCTCCGTTAAGCGGTTCCTAGAGCTGCAGGCGCTGTCTGTGCACAGCTCCTGCATGTGTATTTTGGAGGATGGCAGCAGGGTGTCGCCATGGATCAACCCCACTTTCCTCCCAAGGTGATTACAGCTTCACATTAACCAGTCTGTGGAACTGGAGATTTCATCCACCTCATTTGCTTCAATGGAGGATGAGATTGAATTTCCTCTGCCCAGTGCGGGGCATCGAGATGTTGTGCTTAGGACAAGAGCTCTGCGTCAATCTGATCAGCTCTTTGTCTGTCACGGAACACGGACCCTAGGACAGCCCCCTTTCAAAGCAGCGCCTATCACACTGGGATTGTGGACCCAGTCTCGACTGCATATAATAGTGCTAGCATACCCCCACCTGGTAGGGTAGCTGCACACTCAACTAGAGGGTTGGCTACATCTTGGGCCCTTTAAAGGTGCCTTGATGTCTGACATTTGTACTGCGGCTAGCTGGGCTATGCCGATAATTCTCCAGGTTCTACCGTGTGTGTGGTAGACCCTACTTTGCCTCTGTAGGCACAAGGGTCCTTGAGGGTGTAAGTTCACACCGCTAACCTCTGGGTTAGGCAGTGCTTGTGCATCCCTCATATGCCGCCGCCCTTCCCTCGTGATGGCTCTGGTATACATTATCCCATACATAATGTTGGTGGTTGTTCGAATTGAAAGAACGTTAGGTTGCTACCGTAACCCTGGTTCCCGAAAGATAAGACGACCACCAACCACGAGGTTGCTTCGGGTCGCCTCACGGTTTCGATGGAAAAGAGGGAGATCTTCCTGTGAGTGACAGTTTTATACCCTCGTGGGCGGGACCATGTGTCATCCCAGGAAGGGCCTTGCAGCTCTGGTAGAGAGCTCAGCAATACCTACCTCAAGGGCAGAAATATCCCATACATAATGTTGGTGGTCGCCTTCTTTCAGGGAAACAGGGTTACGGTAAGTACCCCAACGTTTCATAGCTACATAGCTGACAGCGGCACACACAGACCAATAGGATTTAGAACTGCCTCGCGCTAGTCGATCCTTTTTCGCACAGTATGGGTAAAGTGAATAATTGTTAATCAAATGAACTACACCTCCCATAATTACCTGCTAATTTTGAGATGGAGCTGGCTCCGGAAGTTGGTGCTTCACCAGAGATGGAGGCTGTGTTCCAATTCATGAAAATGTGCCCTACGAAGTGAAGATCTAAGGGGAAGTGGTCGGCGGCCATATTAAGGGTGTTCCCATTAGAAGTGAACAAAAGTGCTCCTTCGAAGGGGTCTTCAAGTGGGCGTCCGAAGTGTACAAGCACTGTACACTTCTGCGAAGATATTTTCTATTTTAGAAAAATACCCACCAAGCATTAAGTCCTTAAAGACAGAGCGGAAGATGGAGATAGTCGACAAATATATCTACAAATGTAATTATCAATCATATAATATATAACAATATTATAATGTTTATTGTGTCATAAAATAACTCTTATTTGATAAATAAATTAATGCTCTAGGTTAAATTGTCTTCGTTTTAATTTTAAATACATTTTTTTATATTTATATTCACTTTTAATTATTTGATTTGTATATTTACATATCTCAGTTGTATTGGTTAGTATTTGCGATACTTTGTTGTTATTGAATGCAGAAGGTAACTGCCTTCTTGTCTGAGTCTCCCTAAGAAAAGGAATAATTTGAATCATTTTAATTGGAATTACATTTTAACTCTCGTGGGTTAACTCTGCCTGGTTTTACTGTTTTCACTTTATTATGTTTATCTTAAATGACAACATGAAAAGCAAATATTTTATTAGTGTTGTGTAATGAATAGCTATAAGCATAGCAATATTTAAAAGAGCAGAATCTCTTACACATACAAACGAAAGTAAGCTATGTTATTCCGTATAGATGAGACCTGAGAATAGTTTTGCTAACTAGTTGGCTATCTGTATTGCTAGATAGCTAGTTTGTTCTTGTGAAACAACTTTTTCAGCTCATTCATTTGAATGAATACACTTGTCTCGCCCCCGAAATAAATATAGCCAGACTACGCCACCTTGTTTAAAGAAAATAAGGAATTCTGTTCTATTATAATTACCTTCTACTTTCATTGACACAGGTTCGAATCATCAACAAAGGGGGACAGCAACTAGCCCACATCAAAGAACACAGATGAGAAGCAATATGCAATTCTTTATTAAAAACAGGTAATATTCAAAACTTGGCATTAGTATAGCACACCTCGTCACTAACAAGAAAAATCAAAGTAGCACAGTAAAATAATGTGCATGACCAGTCCTTATTCAATATTGCACTTGCCCTGGCTGGATTGTCGGTAGGGGACGTGGTTCCAATCTCCTGCCACCCCAAATTTCAAAACTGCTCAATTATCCCTTTCCCCAACAGGGGGCGCCACTCCACCACTGAGTCCAAGCCAACAGACTAATAACACTGAGCCTTCCCCAGAGTCAATTGAGTGGAGAAAGAAACGTTTCAATCTGCAACAGAGCAGGGCCTCCACTCTCGATCTAAAATAGGATATTGCACACGACACAGGTTTCCTGATAAAAATAAAGCAAAGGATCAGTGCACTTCAAGACATTTCAATTCATCTGCTAATTTATACAACAAATTAAAATAGTATAATAAAACCAGAAAGATTACTATTAAGCAAATTACTAATTAAAATTAATCACAAACACATATCTATAACCATATATCAATACACATATATCTAGATCTATATATAAACACAGTATAATCTAATAACAGATATAACCTAGCAGCATATACAACCTAGCAGCTTTATGTAGTTTAGCAACAGATACAGTCTAGCAGCGTTATATAATTTAGCAGCAGATACAATTTAGCAGCATTGTTCAGTGTAGCAGCCAAGTATAATCTAACAGCATTTGTAGCAGTAAAATACAGCCCGGCATCAGTTTAATTCTGGCTGTAATGTAAGGCAGGGAATAGGGAAAAGACTCCGCTGATAAGTTATAATAAAAAAAGTAACAATAGCTCAATGAGAAGGTGTGTGACTCTACTGCAGTTTAAGCATAATGCACCACAACAAAACACTTAGCTGGTGGATGACGACCACAACTCCCAGTCCAGCGTCTTGGGCAGCTCTCTCTCAAAGTGCTCGTGCTTTTTTACTTCTCCAGTCAACGCCGCTCAGCTGGTCGCCTTCAGCTCCTCACGTCCCGATTTCTCTTTAGTCTCGTTCCCAGTACACCAAGTGTCCCGTACTGCTGCCAACAACACCCCAAATTCCTCATCCTGGTCCCGTGCCGCTACTTGCAACACTCCGATCTCCTTGCTTTCTTTAGTCTTGTATCCGTTTTGTTCTTTTCTCTATCCCCGCGTTCTGCTTTCTCCCTATCTTGTTTCTGCCTATCTTTTCTTTTCTTTTCGTTTTCTCACTTTGTTTTCTGACCTCGTTTTCTGAACTGCGTCTCCCAATATCCTCTTTTTTCTGTTTTTTCTTTTTCCTCCCTCTTTATAGTGCACAGCTGATTAAATTATTGTCCACACCTGCGATCCAAACAGTGATTTCAAGCGGTAGTCACTGGTGGCGTTGCCATAGGAACAGGTAACACAGCGTGTGTACGAAAACGTAAAAGCAAAATAAATCAATACATCAATAACGTGCTTAAATGAATCATTCCAACAACACATTGTGAAAAAAGGAAAAATAAATAAAACATTCTAAAAATCACAACAATATAATTCAACAAATCATATATACCTTTTTCACCCGTGACACACTTGTGGCGATCACCCCATATGTGCTGCAATAAGCGCAGCCTCTGCTTTATTCTTAATTGAATAGCAGTAAGCCTGGCCAGGTTAGTTCGATTTCTTATACTCAAATTAAAGTTGTCAAAAGTGTTCTCTGATTTTAATTTTCGCAAGATTGCCTAGTTTTTTAAAGAAACTCTTTAGGCATTAGTTTACATGCATGAGGGAAAAAAAATGAAATATTTTGAAACTGCCCCTTAACTGTCTTTTTATATTGTGCTGGTTAGGAGTATTTGTCTAGGTCTGCTATGCATTGTGTTTTTGTATGTTCTTCATATTTTCCCTTTTGGCTATCCGTAGTTGGGGGCAGGGGCTTATGCTCCTTTTTGCTCATTGCCGGCCAGTTCAAAAGGAACCATTTTGGGCAACAAGGGTCGCCGTTTCTCTCTCCTACCGCTGTCTCCGTTTCTCACTCCTACTACTCTCTGCCGTTCTGATTTTTTATCAGAACTTTTTTGGTAGATGAGGAGTTTATATTTTTGTTAGTCTGTGTTTTAATGCAGGTCTATTCATTTGTTCAGCAGTATGTTATTTTGGTAAACGAGTCAAAATCTTCTGCTGCGTTTAGATGTTGCTTCCAGCACAGTCAAACTAACTGTTTTTTTTTTTTTTTTGTATCGTGTTTTTTTTTTCCTTGCTTGGTTATTTTGTGACCGTTCTACCGCTGCTTTGGATCTTCATTTTCTTTGTTGAAGAATACAGTTTGCCTGGACTTTTAAAACTATATAGTTTTAATGGAATCAAAGAGAAGACGTCTGCACAGCAGATTACAAACATCATCCGGTGAGGTCAAACCTTTTGTTCTTTCATTTTTTTTTGCTACTGTGTTTGCAGTTTTTTTTGTGAATGGCCATTCTGGTTTTTGCATTGGATTTTGGATTTTTTTTTGGAGTATTATTTCTTGAAACTTTTTCTTTTGGATTTGTTTTCATGAAGGGGACTGAACTATGATTTAAAACCTGTTGGTTGGGTTAATTAACCCTACCTGCTTATACTGTATTGTCTATTGCTGGTTAAACTAATTTACATTTTATGCATTGTGTGCTTCTGCTTTGCAAAGTGTTTGGATAGTGTTTGCTGTTATAGGGCTATGTTCAATTATGCAATTCTGTATCTCTTGATTTAAAAAACTGTTGGTTGGGTTAATTAACCCTTACCTGCTTAAACTGTATTGTCAATTGTTGGGTAAACTAATTTGCACCTTTATAGTGAGCCTCAGTGACATTATTGTTTTGCTGATATACTGTTTCATTTGGTCTATGCTCGTATGGTTTTTATACCTCTTTTACGTTCTAGACTGACTTCTAAAACATTTTCTGGGTTAAGCATATTCCTCAGGTCCCTTTAAATCCCTTTTACGCTGGAACCTATTACTTGCTGTTTCCAATAAAATTAAATGTTTGCTTATGGAATCAGTATACGCTTATGGTCTAAGTGTCTAGTAGGAATACTAAGGAAGTTTGTTACAGATCTGGCACCCAAACAGGGACAGAGGATAATTATTACAGGATTTGTTTTATGGTAAACACAAGTATTGTATTGGGAAGTGTTATGTATTACTATTATGACTTCAGAACAGGAGACCCCAGGTCGAGCCCTATAGGCTTAATGATACTTTGTCTGAAATGGCAAATAATACTTTTTCATTGAAAGGGCAGAGAGACCAAATTGCTGAGTTAGGCTCCCTGTTAAGTGAATTGTATGTTAGCTTATCCTTACCGGGTGGTGTTGAGGCCGAAGTGGTGGAAGATTTTGGGCAGGTTTTTGATCAGCAGGCTTTAGATGAGATAATTAATTCTCTTACTACAGTAAAGGAGCAGGTTAAAACTTTGGAAGATCATTTAGTCAAGCTCAACACAGTAATATCAATAGAGAAGAGTCGTTGAGGCAGTATATAGACCACCGGTTCCAGAGGGTCAAGACTGGGTTGAAACTGCTATTTTCAGCTGGAGCGGTCAGTGGTAGATTGTTTTTGCCAAGACCAACATTGGGAAGAGGCCTTTAAACGACTGGAGAGAAGGGCAAGCACGCCCAGAATATCCATGTTAACACCCTGTCATCAGGCAAAGATAACTCCACTCTCTCAAATGACACTGGATGCCAGAGAGCATCCTTCTAGAGGCGTCCATTCTGCTAAGCTGCCCATTAAAATTAGTTTTCCAGAGTTTGGCGGTGATAAGGAGAGCACCGATGCCATGACTTATATTGATCTTTGTGAAGAGTTTTTAGCACTGCAACCTCTGACAGATAATGAAATCATGGCAACCTTGTCTTCAGTTTTAAAAGGTTCAGCTAAAAGCTGGTGGATGGCCGAGAAGCAGGGAATTCAGACCTGGAGACATTTTAAAAGTACATTTTTAAAAGCTTTCCTTCCTACAGATTTTCTTACGACCGTGGAGGATAAGCTACGTGACCGGGTGCAGACACCTGGAGAAAGCATACGGGATTTTGCATATGACTACCGTGCTTTATGTCTTAAAGGCAAACCGGACATCATTGAGTCAGAGGTCGTCCGGAGGATTTTGAATAACAGCAACCCTAAACTGGCCAGCTGTCTCCGTGGCACAGTGGACACTGTTTCTGAGTTGGTTCGAGTTGGCACAATGATTGAGAGGGATTGGAATGGACAGAAGGAATACTGGGCTAAGGTGAACAGCAAAGCGGCCACCGACCATCAAGAAATGAAGGGGGGGAAGAAATTGAGAAAGCCGGCAGAGTTGAGTGTGGTGCGTAATATTTTTAGATCTGCAGCAGATACGCCCGCACCCTGCGGGTTAACTCTGTTGGTGGTGAAGATAGGGATCCGGGACACCCACCTTCCTGCATTATTGGATACTGGTTGCACATTTACACTGATGAGGAACCAGCTGTGGCAGAAAAATTCAAAGCCCAGTGATATCATATATCCATGTGAAGACCAGGCGTTTGTCTTGGCCGATGGTCAGGCTCATCCCTCGCTGGGGAAAACACGTCTCACCTTGGAATTTCACAATGAAATTTGGATGATTGACACCTACATTATGGCAGATAATCACCTTGCTTTTCCATTGATCTTGGGGCTGGATTTTTAAGGAAAACTAACACCCAGATCGATTTACAAAGAGGCCGCTATGGAGTCAAAGGACAAGCCGGGCTATAAATATTATCCTTTTACCTAAAGTGGAGGGGGGTCCTCTTGGAACACATGAGCAAGTTTGTGTCCCAGATAAATCTTTTATCTAGCAGTTTCAAGGAAGACCTTGTCACCTGCTGGACTTATTCCTTTGATGAAGGAGGATACCTTTGCTGAGCCTAAGTCTTTGGTTCCACGAGCAGATTTGCAGTGCCTCATGGAACGTTGGCCTTGATGTGTACCTCCGACTTGGAATGACATCAGTATGTACTCATGCTATTTATACTACCGATGAGATGCCAGTGAGGTGTAGAGCGTGCGAGCCTCCCCACAAAAGAAGGCCTTAATACAAGGACACCTGCAGCAGATGATGAATGACGGAGTTATCGAACCATCTTCATCAGATTGGTCAGCTCCGGTGGTTCTTATACCAAAGCGTGATGGAACACACCGGTTTTGTGGACTACCGGCGGCTGAACAGTAAAACCCGATTTGATGCCTACCCCATGCCTCTGGTTCATGACATACTGGAGTCCTTAAACGAGCAGCCATTTTCAGTTCGTTGGATCTCCGTTCTGGATACTGGCAAGTAGCTGGAAGCAAACTCTATAAGAAAAACGGCATTTGCTACTCCCTTTGGTTTATACCAATTTAGGTGATGCCGTTTGGTCTTAAAAAAAACGCTGCAACCTTCCAGCGTCTTATGGAGCGGGTACTGGGAGAGTGTAGAGGGAAATGCTGTTTCACGTCTATATCGATGATATAATCATCTATTCACCCAGTGAGTCCCAGCACTTGAATGACTTGGAGTGTGTGATCAAGAAACTCAGCCAGGCACACCTTACTTTGAATCTGACCAAGTGTAAGTTTTTTTTCAAACCACCTTAAAGTTTTTAGGTCATGTTGTGGCCAAGGAAGGAGTGTTTGGCGATCCTGACAAACTGAAAGCCATTCAAGAGTATCCTACCCTACCAACCTTAAGGAACTACAGCGGTTCCTTGGAATGGTGGGTGGTATCATAAGTTTATACCCAGGTTTGCGGACATTGCATCACCTCTCAACCATTTAAAGAAGAAAGATGTCCAGTGGGAATGGACATCAGCTTGCCAGTCCAGCCTGGAACATTTGAAGAAAGTGCTTCAAGCCCCTCCAGTTTTGGCTCACCCTGACCTTTCTAAGCCCTTCGGGTTTATACTGATGCAAGCGAGGTGGGTCTTGGCGGTGCTAGTGCAGATGGATGAAGAAGAAGAGCATGTTATTGCTTATGCTTCCAGAGTGCTGCAGGGGCAGAAAAAACTATTCAACTTCCGAGAAAGAATGTCTAGCGGTGGTATGGGCTGTTGAAAAGTGGCGACACTACCTAGAAGGAGTCAATTCCAGGTGGTAACGGATCATGCTGCATTGACATGGGCTTTAATGTACCAAAGACTTCATCTCGATTGACCAGATGGACACTGCGGCTTCAACAGTTTACTTTTACGTCCTGTACAGGAAAGGCAGCATTAATATTGTGCCTGACGCCCTGTCTCAGATACCGAGCTCTGCTGCTGCAGTCTCAGCTGTGTGTTTAAAAAAGTGGGTTGATGGCAGTGCTGACCTACCAGTGACGCCGATGAATTGTCTACAGCACAGTCCAAGATTCCACCATCGCAGAACTTCTGAATAGTGTGGGTAAACGACACAGCGAACTTAATCGGATTAGTTTCGCATAACAACAGGGTTTGGTCTACCGTCAGGTCCCCATCCGAGCACGCGGCTACAGATTTCAATTAGTTGTCCCTAATGTATTCATTTCGAGTTTCTTGTTGTATTATCATGACAACCCATTGGGCGGACACTTAGGACGATGAAGACCGTCACGAGAATTCTACAGGTGGCATGGTGGCCTGATGTTCGTAAAGACACATGGAAACATGTGAAAGAATGTATCATTTGTCAAAGATACAAACCAGCTAACAGTAAACCCCCAGGGTTAATGCAGTCCACCACAGTGAGTGAGCCCGGAGAGAAGTTAGAGGGATTTGATGGGACCCTTTCCACGGAGTAAAAAGGCAACATCTACCTTTTAGTTGTCATTGATTATTATTCCAAATGGGTTGAGCTTTTCCCACTTCGGAACTGTAAAACTCCTGTCATCGCCCGGGTGCTAACACAGGAGGTTTTTACCAGGTGGGGCACACCTCGCTACTTGGTGTCTGACCGAGGCCCTCAGTTTACCAGCCAGCTGTTAAAAGAAAGTGTGCAAGTCTTGGGGCGTCGTTAAAACTGACGACGGCTTACCACCCTCAGGCGAACCTTACCGAGAGAGCCAATCGGACCATCAAAACAATGATTGCATCATTTGTGGGTGAGAACCATCAGCTGTGGGATGAGTGGCTTCCCGAATTTCGTTTTGCCATCAACTCCGCTAAACATGAAACCACTGGCATGTCTCCAGCGGAATTAGCAGTGGGCAGAGTTCTCAAAGGCCCTCTGGAACAGTTAGTGGCGCGTCTCCCACTCCAGGTTCCTCTCATTATACCCTCCTAGAACGTCAGCAAAAGATAGCCAAAGAAGTGCAGAAATGTGTTGGATTGGCGCAAGCACGTCAAGCAAAGAATTATAATTTAGGACGTAAAAATGTTGTATGGGAAGTAGGGAAGTTAGTGTGGGTTAGGGCCCATCCGTTGTCTGATGCTGCTGCCCATTCTTCCTCGAAGTTAAACCCTAAGTGGTCGGTCCAGCCATGATTTTAAGAAAATTAGGTCCTGTTAATTATCGTGTAGAATGGTGCGATTCATCCAAGAAAACAGATACAGTTAATGTAGTCAACCTGAAACCTTATTTTGGAGATAAACCCCTAGTACCTCCGGATGGGGGGGGGGGACTATGTGGCGATCACCCCATATGTGCTGCAATAAGCGCAGCCTCTGCTTTATTCTTAATTGAATAGCAGTAAGCCTGGCCAGGTTAGTTCGATTTCTTATACTCAAATTAAAGTTGTCAAAAGTGTTCTCTGATTTTAATTTTAAAGATTGCCTAGTTTTTTAAAGAAACTCTTTAGGCATTAGTTTACATGCATGAGGAAAAAAAAATGAAATATTTTGAAACTGCCCCTTAACTGTCTTTTGTATATTGTGCTGGTTAGGAGTATTTGTCTAGGTCTGCTATGCATTGTGTTTTTTGTATGTTCTTCATATTTTTCCCCTTTTGGCTATCCGTAGTTGGGGGCAGGGCTTATGCTCCTTTTGCTCATTGCCGGCCAGTTCAAAAAGGGAACCATTTTGGGCAACAAAGGGGTCGCCGCTTCTCTCCTCCTCCTGGCTGTCTCCGTTTCTCACTCCTACTCACTCTCGCCGTTCTGATTTTTTATCAGAACTTTTGGTAGATGAGGAGTTTATATTTTTTGTTAGTCTGTGTTTTAATGCAGGTCTATTCATTTGTTCAGCAGTATGTTATTTTGGTAAACGAGTCAAAATCTTCTGCTGCGTTTTAGATGTTGTTTCAGAACAGTCAAACTAACTGTTTTTTTTTTTGTATCGTGTTTTTTTTTTCCTTGCTTGGTTATTTTGTGACCGTTCTACCGCTGCTTTGGATCTTCATTTTCTTTGTTGAAGAATACAGTTTGCCTGGACTTTTAAAACTATATAGTTTTAATGGAATCAAAGAGAAGACGCTCACAGCAGATTACAAACATCATCCGGGTGAGGTCAAACCTTTTGTTCTTTCATTTTTTTTGCTACTGTGTTTGCAGTTTTTTTGTGAATGGCCATTCTGGTTTTTGCATTGGATTTTGGATTTTTTTGGAGTATTATTTCTTGAAACTTTTTTTCTCTTTGGATTTATTTTTCATGAAGGGGACTGAACTATGATTTAAAAAACCTGTTTGTGTTAATTAACCCTTACCTGTTTACACTGTATTGTCTATTGCTGGTTAAACTAATTTACATTTTATGCATTGTGTGCTTCTGCTTTGCAAAGTGTTTGGATATTGTTTGCTGTTATAGGGCTATGTTCAATTATGCAATTCTGTATCTCTTGATTTAAAAAACCTGTTGGTTGGGTTAATTAACCCTTACCTGCTTAAACTGTATTGTCAATTGTTGGGTAAACTAATTTGCACCTTTTATAGTGAGCCTCAGTGACATTATTGTTTTGCTGATATACTGTTTCATTTGGTCTATGCTCGTATGGTTTTATACCTCTTTTGTTTCTAGACTGACTTCTAAAACATTTTCTGGGTTAAGCATATTCCTCAGGTCCCCTTTTAAATCCCTCTTTTACGCTGGAACCTATTACTTGCTGTTTCCAATAAAATTAAATGTTTGCTTATGGAATCAGTATACGCTTATGGTCTAAGTGTCTAGTAGGAATACTAAGGAAGTTTGTTACACACTTAGATGGCAAATATGGTATGAAATTCTGTATACAACTACTACTGTACTTCTAATGTTATTATGGTACTAGGTAATGCTAACAAGATTGATATGAATAATATTAATAGTAGTAGTAAAGGCACGACAGCGTCTGTCACTTTTCTAAGCCCCACACCTCTGATTGATTTATGACCCAAAGCCCCTCCCCTTTCCCCACGTTTTGATTGATTTATGACCCTTAAGCCCCTCCCCCTTTTCCCACGCTTTGATTGATTTATGACCCTTAAGCCCCTCCCCTTTTTCCCACGCTTTGAGTGATTTATGGCTCTAAAGCCTCGCCCCTTTTTCCCATGCTTTGAGTGATTTATGGCTCTAAAGCCTCGCCCCCTTTTTTCCCACGCTTTTGAGTGATTTATGACCCGTCCCTTTTTACTGGACGTCCGTCAAAAATAGCCCTCCCTAAAAATGGCGTCTGTTGTACCCTTAGTTTATAGACTATTACAAAGAAAAGACAGAAAGAAAGAAGAGAAAGCAGTTGTATTGTAGTGCTAAATATATATTCTTTAAAAATAAAAATGTTACAATTACAGGAATCGACAGGATTCGAACCTGCGAGGTTGGTCACCCGTTAGATCTTAAGTCTAATGCCCTGTTTTTGTATTTTAACTTTTTTTTTTTTTAAAAAAATTGCCATTTATGGGTTGTTTATAAAATAACGTATGAAAATGTAATTTAGAAAAATGTTAGCTGGTGGAGGACTTTGACCCCCCATGTCCTCATTGCAGAGAGCGGGTAGAGCGCAGGCATGTTTGGACATGTTTGGACATGTTGTAGGGCATGACACTATCTATGGGAGGGGCGTGTTTCAGGGTTCTAATAAAAAGGAGTTTCTTATTTAAGGTTCATACTGCTTAAAAGAGAAGAACCGTCAGCATGGATTCCACAGCATTTGGCTATATTTCAGACAGCTCTTGCGACGAGTGGTTTGATTTTGATTACGTTCCAGAGGCGCCGTGGCAATGGTGTGTATCTGAAAAAGTGTGTTTTCTACCTTCTTACGATCTGCCGAACCAGAGTCTTCCTACCACCCCTCCTACGGAGCCAGAGGTTCCAACCGAACCTGTCTTTATACCGTTTTCTCACGCTCTTCCTACAGAACCCCGGAGGATCACGACGACCCCGACAGCCTTTACGGAGTGACATTCACAAGAATCCTCAAGATTGTCAAGGGCCTTCTGGCCTCTCTACTGGAAGTGATCATAGACTGGGATCTGCAGAAAATTGTGCGGTTGGCGCTGTGGACCACCCAGCCAGAGATGTCATAGCTGTCTCTTTGAAGCAGACTACGGTTATTTCAACAGGAGGTTTGAAGAAATAATAGCTAAAATACATGTACCTTGATTAAAGATTCTGGTTTCTAAGGCTCTTCATCTACTCGATTTTTTCCTACCTCTGAACAAGATTCAGAAGCTGGTTGAGGATTGTTTAATTGAACTGAGTGAGACCTGAACCTTACATAAAAGAGAAGCTCCAGCAGCTGCAACAGGACCTGGACGAAAGGACTCAAGAAGTGGTTAACAAGATAACTAGATCTTTCTATCACAGAAACTTTACAGAACCCCAGGCTCCTCTGACTTATTACGGGGGCTTTTGACTTTGAAGATGGGGAACCGCATGACTCGGGACAGAATGCAGAGTGAGTTGGAGGGTCTTCTGTTTGAACTCGTAGTTGACAAATTGGCTTGCCGGGCCCACTTTAAAAACCCCTTGTCTGTCGATGCAAAACGTTTCACTGAGCTAAAAATAGCTACGCTTGAAATACACGCCTTGGTGGATCCTAAATATTGGGCTGAAATGATTGCTGATTCTGTAAAATGTGAAATACCTTTAAATGTTTTTCTAACGGCGCTGATCCCTGAAATGTTTTACACTGTGTACCCCTGTAAATGGGAGTATTTACTGGTGTTGTATACATACGTGTCTGAAGCCTGTCTTTATCATCTCGTCAATGGTCTGAATACAGATATCTCTAGAGCTGTAAAAGATACTGTACCTTGTTTGCAATGTCGCCTGTTTATGCGTCGTTTAAAGTATCCAATTATAATTGTTAATCTGTAAACTGAGTGAATAAACCCTTTTGTACTTTACAATCACCGCATTTGTTTGACTTTTTATCTGAAGGGATGACTCTTCAGCAAATGAAACGAATTTACTATGATGTTTCAAATCCTGGGGGGTTTGGAGGCCGACAGTCTCTACAGAGAGTTCTTAGGGAGGAGGGGTGTAGGGTTAGTGATAAGGATATAGCTGAATGGTTATCTGAACAAGACACTTACACCCTACATAAACCCTCTAGAATAAACTTTAAAAGAAACCGCGTATTTATATCTAATATTGACGATCAATGGCAGGCTGATTTAGTAGATATGTCTAGTCTGTCAAAGAAAAATAACATAACAAGTTTATGTTAACATGCATAGATGTTTTATCCAAATTTGCATGGGTTCAACCTCTAAAAAAAACAAAACAGCTGGGTGTGTGACAAAGGCTTTCAAGAAAAATCCTTGAAAGCGGTCGTTCACCCAAAAATTGCAAACTGATAAAGAATTTTTAAACAAGTCCTTTCAAAACTTGTTAAAAAAAAATATAGTATAGCACACTTTACCACCGGTAATGAATTAAAAGCCTCTGTTGTTGACAGGTATAATAGGACTCTAAAGACTAAAATGTGGAAATATTTTACAGCCTTCAACACTCATAAGTATTTAGATAAGCTAAAAAGAATTAGTTCGCTCTTATAATAATTCTTACCATAGAAGTATTAAATGAAACCTTCAGAAGTTAATGAAGACAATTCCTTTAAAGTCTTTAAGAATCTATATACTCAGGAATTTCCATTACAAACCACCTAAATTCAAGTTTCAGATTGGGGATGCAGTTAGAGTATCAAAACCAAGGGCCCCCTTTATAAAAGGTTACGAGCAGACATACACGGATGAGATTTTTAATATATACGAACGATTGCCTAGGAAACCCCCTGTATACAGGCTGAAGGATTATGACGGAGAGAAAATAAATGGGACCTTCTACGAGCTTGAATTACAGAAGATAAAAGGGTCAGAAGATAGACTGTTTAATGGTAGAGAAAAATCTTAGCCAAGAAAAAGAAAAAGGTAAAAAAGTATTGTCTTATAAAGTGGCGGGTTGGCGGACAAATTTAACAGCTGGATCGAGGCCAAGCAGCTGCAGAATATTAAGGGGACTCCATCATTGTAGATTTCATTACACCGAGGCTACTGACAAGATGGATCAAACCTCCTTTTATGTGACTCTACCCAGTAATGCCTCAAAGGATATATTTCCAAAGAACACTATAGCCGATTTTACTATACGGTTATCAAAACCTGTGAATCTACAAGGAAAATGGGAAGTTGGATTAGCAGAGATCCAATACCCTTATAAGTGGGAAAATATAAGTGATGCGGAGAATAGATTTTTTATCCGTAATATAGATACGCATGTTAAAACAGTATTTAAAATAGCCGCCGGTTATTATGATTCTGTAAAGGAATTAATAAACGCTATGAATAATGCTTTTCGAGATAGATTGATCGACATAGAGTTATTATACAAATCTGTAGAAAGAAAAGTTTATATACATGGAGATGCCAAATTGTACCTGTATACAGAGGGTCAATTAGGAAGGATCTTGGGGTTCTATGAAGCCGCCTGAGAAAAGCTTATAAGAGGGGTTTTATCCGCAGACATTAGAGCAGGATTTTACACTTTGTATGTATACACCGATATAATAACCCATCAAGCAGTGGGGATAGCTAATGCCCCCCTAAGATGTGTTCCTATTAATGGATCCCCGATGAAATAGTAACGATAACTTATGACCGACCTCATTATGTAGCTGTCAGTAAGAATAGTTTTGACACTATAACTTTGCAACTTTAGACGGATCAAAACAGTCTTGTTCCATTTCGTTTTTGGGAAGGTCATAGTGAAGGTCCACTTCAGACCTGTTAAACAGTCTCTTTATATATAATTGAAAAGAATATGAAAATGAGGGTCTATGGAGATTCTAACCCCTATATACAATATTATAAAAATCAAGCTGGAAATGGGATGCCAGGGTTTACTGGGGCTCCGGTAATGTACGTGGCAGGGATTGGGGGTATATTCAGAGGGCTTTTTAGAAAAGCTATGCCTTTACTTAGGAGGGGTTTTGATATAGCTAAACCTCATTTAAAGTCAGCGGCTAAAAATATTGTGAAGGACGTGGTGTCGAACGTGATAACATCCTACGCTACTCACAACCATGAGGAGCCCCAATCAGGATCGGGGTTAATGGTGATGTCAAGAGGCTATAGAAAAAAACGTCCCAGTCCTCCAGGGAGCTCTGAAGCCGATCCTGTAAAAGGCTAGACACGAGCACCTTCTAAAGCATTAAGCAGCAGATCGCGGAGGAAGAGGTCTGTTAAAAAAAAAGGCACGTCGTAAAAAAAAAAACTAGAAACATCTTTTAAAACATGGCTCTAGTTCATCATTTATCTCAAGAATGTGTAAAATCTGAACTGGATTTATTCACCGTACCTTACACCCAGACAAGTATAGATAAAAGCCTTTATGTTGAAATACCACCGCTCTCTGCCCTTTCGGACACCGCCCCTCTTGAATTTTATATTGCAGGAAACGGGGAGGATTATCTGGACTTATCTGTAAGCATTATCAACTATCCTATAGCTACAATTTTCTCACAAGTAGACATTTCCTTTGGCGAAAGATTAATTAGCCAGAGTAGTAGCACATATCCGTATAGAAGTCTTATAGAAGTCTTGCTCAATTACGGTAAGGAAACCTTGGAATCTCAATTTTCGGCTGGGATGTATTTTAAAGACACCGCTGGCAATATGGATGTTGGAGATCCTGCAGGGGCAAACGAAGACAAAGAGGTGTTTATACCCGAAGAAGTCACGTATTTGAACTTTTAGGACCTCTACATTGTGATATTTTTTTTCAAGAAAAACTCATGTTAAACGGCATTGATGTAAAAATTAAAATGATTAGGGCTAGTGATAGGTTTTGTTTAATGGCAGGCGATGCAAACCAGTACAAACTTCACCTTTTAGAAGCCTCTCTGTATGTCAAGAAAGTTAAAGTGTCTCCGGATGTGAAAATAGGACATGCTCAGGCCTTGATGACTTCAAATGCTAAATATCCTATTGAAAGGGTCGCTGTCAAGGTTTATAGTATCCCTAGAGGACTCAGAGTTAGTAATAAAAAAAACATGTTTCTGGGGCAACTGCCTAAATTTGTAGTCATAGGTTTAACAGATAACGATGCCTTTAGCGGTGATTATGTAAAAAATCCTTTTAACTTTAAACATTTCGATGCCAACTTTATAGCATTGTATGTTGATGGAGAACAAATACCTCAAAACCTTTTCAACCCAACTATGCGAATCGCACAACTCTGTTGGGGAGTATTATAGTTTAATACAGGCCACTGGAAGACATCTGAAAGACAAACCTCTGATTATCGATCGTTCCGATTACTCTGGGGGGTACACCCTTTATGCTTTTGATTTGACCCCGACCAAGAAGCAGGGGATCACTTTTCTAGTTAAAACAGGAAACATGCGTCTTGAAATGCGCTTTTCTGTTCCGCTGCGGACACTGTAAACCTAATCATCTATGCTGTGTTTGAGAACATCATAGAGGTCTCCCAACAAAGAGCTGTTCTCTTTGATTACTGATTAAATGAAATTGAGTGCGACCATGAATACTTTACAACTTACCTCAATACTAACTAGTAACCCTTTTACACAAAAGAGTTTTTATGGGGTTTTAGCATGTGACCAACTGCCTAAGGGTAAAATTAAAAAAAATCCTGCTTTGATCATCGTGAACACTCATCCTCAGAATTATCCAGGGGAACATTGGCTGGGACTTTATTTAAAAGATGGGAACGGTGAATTTTTTGACTCATACGGTTACCCCCCGGATTTCGTCTATTTTCCTAAAACTATTATGGAATTTTTATTCAAAAACTCTACACAGACTGTATTCAACAACCAACAGCTACAAGGACCAAAGACCACTACATGTGGGCATCATTGTGTTTTTTTCTTATATCACCGTTCTAAAGGTCTTGCCTACCGTGAAATCCTGAAACTATATAGTGAAAATGTTGATAAAAACGATTATATGGTCTACAATTTCATTCAAAAAATACATCCCTCTAAATCAAAATATATGTGTGACGATGTGTGTGTGCAGTGTGTAAATTCCTGCCAGGCTTTTAAAAACAAATGTTTTAAATGTTAAATAAAAACGCTGTTTGAGACAATAAATCCTTAAACAATATATTTTTATTTAATGTATTCATTAAAAAAATCAACAAGTATATTTGACACATGCATATTGTTGTGTGAAATTTAATTACTTTAAATTTAGAAGGAAGTTGATGTGGAGGTAAATAAGACAATTACTTCACAGAGTAATCTCAAAAGGTCCTTTATTATTTCACACACACACAATTACATACACCGATGTTATGATGCAAATAACGATATCCCCAACGGGACACAACCCAAAACTGCTCCTTAGTTGTGTCTCATTGAAGAGACAGCCATCCACACAAACCTACAGTGTTACATACAAAGGTTATATTAATCACAGATCAATACAATCCATGAGACGCAACTGAACTAATTCTTACCCTTCCAAGCAGATCGGGAGAGCCCCTCGACCCTGGTAAGAGAAAGCAGCTGTCTCCAAAAATACCGAGCAGGACTGCGCAAATCCTCACGGCTGACTCTCATCAGAGTAGGGGAGGAACCCGTCCTTTATAGCTTACCAAGTTAGGCTTCTGCGTGCGAGAGAGTAATTGGCCAGATCACTCTCTCGAGGCTCGCCCTATGAATCATTTCTGTGAGCCATCCCTTTCCCTAAAACATCCTGAGAAAAACAAGTTAGATATGCAGTACAAAAACAAGTTAGTATAGGCAGTACAAAAACAAGTTATATAAGCAGTACAGGTTATTACAGGGCAAGGGCACAGATGAACTCGAACGCATTTCTAGAACTTTCTAGAACATTTTTTTTTATTTCATTCGGTCCTTCGGTCGAGATTCATCTGTGCACTGCCAAATACATTGTTCGCTGTGTAATTCTGCGAAGATAGATACATAAACACATTTGCCATACACATAAAAGAAATACAATCCCCAATAATATTAAGATGGGGTGGATTAATATATCTAATATTCCTTTAGCCTTTGGTGACCATCCCTCAAATATGGACCACCACGCATCTTGTGCATTACGTTCAATAACTTTCCCTAACCCTAAGATTGTATTTTGTGCCATTATCGTTTTAATTTTTAATACAGTAGCATTGTGTTGATGTTGTTTTGCTAAGTCAACTAATTCAGACGATTGATTCAGCAATTCTTGATGTTTTTGCAGGGAAATGTGAATTCCTGAATGGAGAACCTCCCACTGGATCCTGGTGAGAAGCTCTTGCTGAGAATGATTGGTTAACAAGTAAGTATCATTTCCCCAATGCCAAAGATATACGTCTGATAAACACCCAGAATAAGGCACATAAGTAAGTTGTGGATGGGCATGCACCGTACTTATACATAATCTATGAGGGCCAACTTCGTGCAAAATTTCCCTCAACGGCTCATGTCTCCATTCACACAACCCCTGTCCGTCTGTAAAACATGGGTTAGTATGTCCTGTCCTTAATAAGCAAACCATGCCTTGGTCTGTCTTGTCACAATCTAGTAAATCATATGTCTGATTAGTACGTATATCCAACCATGTGCCTGTAACCTGGAGATACCAGTGGGCTCCCCCAGCAATTATGGGATGCACATAGTGTTTACATACAGGTGTCACTCTCGTTACATTATGCATAACATATCTCCCCATACACATAGTATTGTTACACATAGTAGATTCTTTTACCACGTTCACCCATAACTCTGAAATGTTCCAAAATTTTTATATTCATGATTATTTTGTCGTAAAATCAATGATTGTACTTTGGTGCGTTGATGATATGCATATAACATTTGTAATGTACATTCTGTCCAGTTCATCCACTTGGTAATGTTCTGCCACTGTTGTAGAGTTACGTTAGTTATGTCCATGACCATCTCGGATGCTACTCGGTCCCAGTACGCTTGATACACATGCATGAGCGCACTGGGCGGGCATCCACTGTACAACTTTATTCAGGGCCATCCGAGTATTATAGCCCACATTTTGCAATCTTTGTGCCGTTACTTGTCCGTTAATTGTGTTTATGAGTCCTAGTCCAGTCCCTGTTCCCCCCAGTAGGGTATCATACCAGGCACGTTTGTTACGCCAGGCACATTCAGGAAGTGGAGGAAACTTAATCGTAAAGTGCACATGAGTTGAAACTTGAGGATGTGCCATACGAGTACATGTATGTATGAGGGGTATTACGTGAGCATTCATATTCCTTGGTCGATCAGGCATAACCCAGATGTCATACAAATATGCGGTGCGATTAGTTATCTCGGTAGCGTTCATTATCCATACCGTTTTATTAGAACATATTTGATCAGTAATGTTTTGTAAGCATGTAAGTGAGGTACGATTTGCCACACAGAGGGAAACGTCACTCGATACATTCACACAGGTACCTGCCGTCATCACACACGCCGGTCGGTCGTCGACATTGCAATTTTTACAGCACCACAGTGTCCCAGTGACGTTGGCGAATGAACACTTTGTATTACCATTGCAGGTGAAGTTATCTTGGGTTCGGGTTTTGGTGTAGTTATTCCAGCTCAGCGTGACCCGATCCAGCTTTGTTAATTGATGTCCTGGAGACCAGGCCTGCAGCATCCCCACCACTGCCAATATTGCCATCGTTCGCCATACCCAGTGCTTCATGGTGAATCTGCAAACAAACACACACACTCACAACTCATTAGTTTTCTCTTACATAACATTTAGTAGCTGGGACATGTTCCCACCCCTTTTTACCAGGTTTCATTACTGCTACCGTATTATCTTTTCCTACTGCAATCACATCCGCCGGTTGTGGCGGTCCTTCCGCCTGTTGTACCCACACTTTAGCTCCATTAACATCTGTGGACCCAAACCCTCCTGTTCCTCTAGTTGTGCTAATCAAGGGTTTATTTACTTCTGTGACATTATTCATATTACATGGTTTTATCAGTAATTGTGCTATCTTGTCTCCTTTGTTTAGGACGATTGGGACTTCTGGCGTGTTTGCAACACCACCTGCAGTGGTCCTTGATAATCTCTATCAATAATCCCTGCCATCACAATTGCTCCTTTTTAACGCTAGCCCTGATCGGGAAGAATATGTCCATAAGTTCCTCTGGACATTCCAATCCTAACCCCGTGTTTATTTTCACTATTTCATGTGGTGTTAACGCATAAGTCTGCAAACTTTTAAATCAAGCCCTGCTGAGCCTGGGGTGCCTCGAATAGGAATTGACACTTCTGTGTCTATCTTCCACATTTTAATGGGGCCCCTGTTCACATTGTGTCATCTTTACTACTGGATGCACTAAGCGTTGCAATGGAGTTTGCCCTGCCGCCATTGGACGATTATTCAATATTTGAACTGCTAAAACCAATCGATCCTTCCATCCTCTCAGTGTATTGTCACTGCTTAATTTTCTCAATTGCATTTTCAATAACCCATTCATACGTTCAATTAATCCCGCTGCCTGAGGATAATATGGGATATGATATATCCATTCAATATGTTTATCTGTTGCCCACGCACGTACTCTTCCTCCGGTAAAGTGTGTACCATTATCTGACTGTATTTGCAATGGCGTCCCATAATAGGTCTCTACTAACCTCAAACATGCAAGTGTACTGAATTGATTAGCTCGTTTACACGGAAAACACACCACAATTCCCGTAAATGTGTCTACTGCAGTACAAACATACTTACATCCTTTGGATTCTGGCAGGGGTCCAATAAAATCTATCTGCCAAATTTGGTTCGGTTCTTTCCCTCGTGCAATTTGACCTTGAATGATCTGTGGTAATCCCTGCTTTCGGAAATGCTGACAAGTATCACACTGTAACACAGCTGACTTTACTTCATCTACTGACAAATGCACTCCCCAATGTCCCGATTTTATATGTGCCCATCTGGCTACATCAGGGCACTCTACCGGTTTCTGTACTTCAATTGGCATATTATGTACAATAGAATCTACCGTTGCATTGTGGAGAGCTTCTGCGGAAATCGAATGGGTATGTGCATTTACGTGCGTAACGGTCACCTGCATAGTTTGGACCTTCTCCCATATTCTTTCCCATAACGCTTTTCCCCACACTTCTTTGGTTTTTATTTTCCACCCCTTTTGTTGCCAAGTTGGCATCCACACACACAGCCCATTTGCTACAGACCAGGAATCAGTGTAAATTCTGCACTCAGTAATCCCTTCTTGATCTAAAGCCAACGCTACTGCCTGTAACTCTGCCCATTGACTGCTATGTCCTGTTCCTACTTTTTCTAAGATTTGTTCTGTTTCTGGATTGAACGCCGCTGCTTTCCATTTTCTCTGTCCAGCGATAAACTTCGCCGATCCATCGGTAAACCATGCATGTTTCTTTTGCTCTTTAGTCAATGCATCATAAGGACATCCCCATTTTACCGGTGATTCTACTAAAGGTTTAACCTCTATAGTAAGCTCTCCTGTTTCGGGTATCTCTGCTATCTGTTCATGCAATACCGATACCCCCTTTGGCTCTGGCTTAGCTCGATCTGCTACATACCACTTCCATTTAATAATACTACTTTCCTGAGCCCCTCCTATTCTATGTGTAGAGGGGTTGCTGTTTACCCATGCTAAAATAGGTATTTTAGGCCTTAATATTACTTCTCGTCCCACTGTTAATTGCTCAGTATCCATAAGTGCCCAATAACAAGCTAAAAGTTGTCGTTCAAACGGAGTATATCTTGCTCTGGCTTCTGGTAGTTTCCGTGACCAGAACCCTAAAGGACGTCTTTTACCCTGTTGCTTTTGCCATAGCGACCAGTTGGCATACTGATTATCAGCAGACACCTGTAATTCTACTGACCCCGATAATATCTTGGCTAAAGATACCGCCTGCTGTATAGCCTCTTGTTTAACCCGAACGCTGTGTCCTGTTCCGGTCCCCATTCAAAGGTGTTCTTTTTACGCGTTACCTTATATAGAGGTTGTAAGATTTGTCCTAAATGTGGTATGTGATGTCGCCAATATCCAAATAATCCTATAAACCTCTGCACGTCAGTTTTAGTCTGTGGCACGGCACATTCTAAAATTTTGGCTCGTGCTTTAGGTAGGATCTCTCTCTCTCCTTTGTTCCACTGTATTCCTAAAAACTTTACTACTGTTGCAGGTCCCTGTATCTTGGCGGGATTTATTTCCCAACCCTTTTTCCTTATTACAGCAATTACCAAGTCCAAAGCCTCCTGTACCTGCTCTTCTGTCATCCCCTGTATCATTATATCATCGATGTAATGTGATACCAACAACCCAGGTGGTAATGTTATTTCATCCAAATGTTCAGCCACTATTCGATGGCATATCGTAGAACTATGTAAATATCCCTGTGGCAATCTAGTAAAAGTATATTGTCTTCCTCCCCACGTAAACGCAAATTGTTCCTGTCTGTCTTCTGGTATTGGTATAGTAAAGAAGGCATTTGCCAAATCAATTACTCCATACCATATGCCAACATGCTGCTGCACCCGTTCAATAATGCTAATAATATCGGGTACCACAGCAGTTAACGGGTGTATGTTTATTCAACTCACGATAATCTACAGTCATTCTCCATGTGCCATCAGATTTCTTTACTGGCCAAATCGGATTATTCCATGCTGTAGTACAGGTTTTCAATACTCCTGCTTCCACATAGTCTTTAATTGTTTCAGTAATTTCTGCATGTCCGCCCGGGAATTCTGTATTGTTTCACCGCAACGTTTAGTAGGCTAATGGTATGGGGAAATGGTTCCATTTTTACCTTTCCCACTAGTACAGGTCGTAACTTGTACACTATCTCCAAATTGAAATTTACCATCAGCTAAATGTAAAGTCATACCTCTTAATATATCCATACCTATAATCCATTCTTTTACTGGAGTAACCAGCACTGAGTATTCTTTAGCGGGTAATGCCCTATTTTTAGTCGAATTGTTGTTTGTGTTGCTATGATGGGGCCCCCCAGCCCCCTAACTGTCCTCTAGGTCCTTTAAATCTTGCTGGATTACCATGTATTAAAGTGGCCTCCGCCCCGTATCAACCAATGCCCCACTTTTTGTACATTTTACTCTTCCAATGTATTTCTAATGGTACATGTGGTCTAATATCATCATACGACCATAAAGCTCGAATTTGTCTGTTGGGGCTTGGCCGGCATCCTAGTAGTGACCTTCGCGTTTCATTTGAGCTAATTCAGCAAGTGGATAGAGACGTCCCTTTATTTTCCCCTTTTCCCCCTACTTTTTCTTTCTCACCATACACCACTTTCCTCATTTTCATTGTCCTCATCTGATGCTGACTCCTCTTCCTCTGAGGTTGAGGATACCTCTTTCTTTTCTTATTATTACATCGTAGTTTTGACAAAAACATTCAGCAGTAAAGGGTCTGACTTGTTTAAGTAACCCTTGTTGTTTACACATTTTAAGCAAATCGTCTGTCGGCTTTCCGTCAATATTTTCCTTTGGCACCCCTGCTTGTATTAATTTAGACCACAAATCTTTTCGAGGGATTCTTCTACCACCTCCCCCATTTCCCTGGTTCCCTTGGTAGTTACCACGGGATGCCCACTGTGTATTCTCTTTCTTTTCCACCTGTGTGCTCCAGTCTCCTAAGTCACCCAGTTCTCTAATTTTAACTACCACTTTCCCTACCTCTGTGCCCACTTCTGATATTAATAAAGCCAGTATGGCTCCCTTATATGGTGGTGGCGCGTCTCATATTATAACAGCGTGGCACCAGCAGTGAAAGGGAACTCATCTACCTCATGCGCGTGTCCTGTAAACACAGCTTCTCTCATAGCTAACTCCATAAACGCTGTATACATTCATTTAAAGTCCCCCACGAACCCTTCATTTCAGGCCAACTTTGCAATGTAGGATATTTTGCATCTGCTCCTCCCACCATTAAAGCAAGGAGATTGGTATCACCATTATTTCCATCCATTCGGTTATGGAAACCTCTGCACCACTGCCTAATAATAGGATCTGTGCTCAAGTCCAAAAACTCAGAGTAATCTCCCACATCCACACGTACATTCCCTGCTCCTGTATCATGCATGCGTAGTAACCATTTATCAATAGGCTCGCCCGTTTTTTGACGATACCGTTCTCTGATGTCAAGTCGTTCTTGTTGTGTATAATCCTCAGTAGTCATTTGAGCAGCTACTATGTTACCTCGTGGACCAGCAACCTGTCTGCGTCTAACAATAGGTTTAGCTTGCAAAGGGGGTGGTTTGGATTCAAGGTCTGGTTCATCATTTGGATCTGGGTCAGGATTATCCGGGTCCCAAATATAGTCCCGGTCATCCGTGTCCGAGTTCCAAATGTCACCATCCCATCGTTCCGGATCCCACCCTGCTACATTGGCGCTAGCCACGAACGCATCTAATCTTTTTTTTGCTCGGCGTTTTTTTTTTTAGCATTAACTTTAGCAATATACACCGCAGCCCTTTCTGCCATTCCTGTCGTTTGCTGTAACTTTTCTCAAGAAAACATCACACTGTGCCTGTGCGAGGGATGCACGTCCATTGCATCAGACAATTCTACCATTTGTCGTTCTTGTCCTTTTTTTGTTCCAACTCCTCATCCTTAACGCGTAAGCCAGATACACAATCCATAATCTACGTTGCAATGCTCATATTGGATCTTTATTACCAACTGGTACTTTCTTTAGACATGTTGTTAATTGTTCAGGTTTTGCTTGTTTCAATAGTTTAAACCAAGATTCTGGCAGCCCTCCGCCTTTCTTAATTCTAGTGCCCCATCACTATAAATGGTTTCATCCCATTCAGGCAGCACCTCAGGCTCAAGCTCTTTATTCTTGCGTTTAAACATTGTGATTATTTACGTCCAAACTTCCTTTTTATTATCCTGCCGACAACGCCAATAATGTTGTGTGAAATTTAATTACTTTAAATTTAGAAGGAAGTTGATGTGGAGGTAAATAAGACAATTACTTCACAGAGTAATCTCAAAAGGTCCTTTATTATTTCACACACACACAATTACATACACCGATGTTATGATGCAAATAACGATATCCCCAACGGGACACAACCCAAAACTGCTCCTTAGTTGTGTCTCATTGAAGAGACACCCATCCGCACAAACCTACAGTGTTACATACAAAGGTTATATTGATCACAGATCAATACAATCCATGAGACGCTAACTGAACTAATTCTTACCCTTCCAAGCAGATCGGGAGAGCCTCGACCCTGGTAAGAGAAAGCAGCTGTCTCCAAAAATACCGAGCAGGACTGCAAATCCTCACGGCTGACTCTCATCAGAGTAGGGGAGGAACCCGTCCTTTATAGCTTACCAAGTTAGGCTTCTGCGTGCGAGAGAGTAATTGGCCAGATCACTCTCTCGAGGCTCATATGAATCATTTCTGTGAGCCATCCTTTCCCTAAAACATCCTGAGAAAAACAAGTTAGATAAGCAGTACAAAAACAAGTTAGATATGCAGTACAAAAACAAGTTAGATAGGCAGTACAAAAACAAGTTATATAAGCAGTACAGGTTATTACAGGGCAAGGGCACAGATGAACTCGAACGCATCTCTAGAACTTTCTAGAACATTTTTTTTTATTTCACATATGTACATAAAAAGCAAACATTGAAAATACACAAGAAAAAAAGATTTACAAATGAATAGTATTCCCAGTCATTTTTTCTCTTTTTCCTCCTTCTGGAGCTCTTAAGAGGTGTAATTTTAAAGGCCTGCACACGGCTGCGGGTCTGGGTATTAGGGATCACATAATTAGGGATATTTATGCATGCTAGACCCTCTAAGAATTCATCCCAACCTGCTGGGGCCCTACGATCTGTAACATTACTGACCCCGGTAGCTGTTTTAATTAAATCAACCATATGGGTTCCTCTCACCACATTACCCCTTAAAATAAACTCTCCTTGATCGTTCCACGAAGTAGTACTAGAGTTCTGGGTCATAGCCTGTAAAATAAATTCAGCATTCCTCTTGGATCTGTGAGGGACGCTTCTCATAACATAATCCTCTATCTGAGAAACTTTCTCTTGAGCAGTACTCTGTCCATCTTGAGGAGGTGCCTGGGGCCCAGTTGTATTATCAGTGACAGCATCATTAGGAGGGGTTAACAGTGTTAAAGTATTAGTTTCTTTTTCATCCTGTTTAATCAAGGTCAGATACCTTTGTAAAAAAGCAGTATATAGTATATATAATTTTTTCATAATCGCTAATATCTGTTCTCAGTAACACACTTTTCATATCGTTATCAAGACGGCTTTCCACTGCTTTTCTAATAGGTTCAGAAGAAGTGGAGGGGCCTTGTCGTAGTCTGTCAATCTGTTGTTGGGGTACGAGGTACATTTTCTGAGCATACTCCATACTTTTAACGTCTTGCTGTTAAAAGATCTGATAAAAAAGGATGGCAATGCCTAACAAAGAACCTATAAAACCTCCTTTTTGGTTTACTGTTTTTCTCTTCTTTTTTAGAGGTTGTTTCTTATTACATAACTTCTTTATTACAACTTTTTCTTTTTTAAGTCTTTTTAATTGGGCCTTGGTCAAAGGAATATTCCCCCTTAAAGTGTTTATGGCTATTTCAACAATAGATTTGATAAGATCATCAGAGGCCTCTTCTAAAACGATTCTTCTCTGGGGAGAAGAGCCGCTAACTAACCTTTTTAAGAGGGGGAGGTTCACTACAGTAAGTTCTTGACTGGGGGTACATATGTTATCGGCCAGGAAATGGAATGAATCATCAGGTGCTGAAGCGTCAGAGGAATATTTAGCTGTAAAAATAAATAAATAAATAAATAAATAAAATAAGTTGAAAGGACCTTTAGAGAAAAAATAAATAAATAAATAATTTCTGAAAATATTTCATAATCTTGGGAGGCTGTACAGAGAGAAGCGGGCAGGAAATCACACGATGCAGCTGTGAAATCTGAGGGTGATTGCGTTATAAGAACAGCGCTGAAATAAAAAAAATAAAAAAAATAGATAAATAAATAAATAAATAAATAAATAAATAAAAGTATATAGGATTTAAAATGTTCACAATATTGAGACATATGTAAGGGGCTTAAGAAGTGTAAATTGAAAAACCCCTCCGGCTGTTACAAGTACTTCAACTGAATAAAGACTGATACACGGCGACCATCTTGGATGATGTCACAGTAAGAACAGAGGCCATCTTGGATGTACTGTCACTAAAAAAGAGTTAGCCATCTTGGGAGGTCATAATATAACACTCCAAAACAAAGAGATTCAATAAGCACTAATACATTTAAATAACCCTTATAAACGATAAACATATTTTTTTTAGGTATTTATGTCGTCAATATTATAATATTAAAAAACACGGGTCTTCAAAAAGCACAAACACACGCGCGTCCTTGAGTACAAGCACGCACACATCCCTTAACAAAAAAAAAAAAGTATGACCCAGAGATTCAAACAGGGGGCTTCAAAAAGCACATACCCACTCGCACATGTAAGCGTAAGAGCACACACACCTACAGTACAGCTCAGAGATTCGAACAGGGATACACGGTGTAAAAACGTTTAAACAGCCCTTATAAAAAAAGATAAACACGTTTAGACTATTATTTACCACACACACCATATATATATATATATATATATATATATATATATATATATATAATATATATATATATATATAAACACTGCCACCCCCAGAGATTCAAACAGAGTCGTTCAGAACAAACATAGTACCCGTTACAAAAAAAAGACTGATACATTTAAATAACCCCTTATAAACGATAAACATTTTTAGATATTTATTTTGTCAATATTATAATATTAAAAAACACGGGTCTTCAAAAAGCACAAGTGCTTGCACACATACGCACACCCCGTAACAAAAAAAAAAAAAAAACAGCGATTCAAACAGGGGGCTTCAAAAGCACATACCCACTTCGCACATGTAAGCGTAAGAGCACACACACCTACAGTACAGCTCAGAGATTCGAACAGGGATACACGGTGTAAAAACGTTTAAACAGCCCTTATAAAAAAAGATAAACACGTTTAGACTATTATTTAACATATATATAACACACTGCCAGAGATTCAAACAGAGTCGTTCAGAACAAACATAGTACCTGTAACAAAAAAAAATTAAAAAAAAAAACAGCATTTTTAACATCTCATGATCTAAAGTATTTAAGACACATATTCTTATATCTAAATATACAGACAAAACGAGTACTAAGTAGCCAAAACATTTTTAAACATCAGACAACAAACCGTATTACATTTTAAACAAGCACCTTTGATACAATTTAAAATAAAAGCACTTACCTAAATTGTCGAAGTAATCCATTATTTTTTTTTTTTTTTTGAGAGAGTCCAAAGCACACAATATTTTCCAACGCAGATCAGGCAGTCAGGCAGGGAGTAGAGTTTTATCCAAAATGAAGTTTTACGGGATCGGCATCGTGCAAGGTTTAAATACTGTTACCTGAAGGAGGGATAATCAGATTAGCCATTAAACAACCCTTAAGCGTGGGAAAAAGGGGTGAGGCTTTAGAGCCATAAATCACTCAAAGCGTGGGAAAAAGGCGAGGCTTTAGAGCCATAAATCACTCAAAGCGTGGGGAAAAGGGGAGGAGCTTAAGGGTCATAAATCAATCAAAGCGTGGGGAAAAGGGGAGGGGCTTAAGGGTCATAAATCAATCAAAACGTGGGGAAAAGGGGAGCAGCTTAAGGGTCATAAATCACTCAGAGGCGTGGAAAGGGGCGTGGAAAGGGGCGGGACTTAAGGTCATAAATCAACCGATAGGGGCGGGGTTTAGGGTCATAAATCAATCAAAAGGTGTGAAAGGGGTGGGGCTTAGGGTTATAAATCAATCAAAAGTGACAGACGCTGTCGTGCCTTTACTACTAATAGTAATAATGTTATATTCTAGGGCAATAATAAAAGAACTGGAGATGGAGGATAAAGTTTCACTATCAGAAATCTTGTATCTACATTAGTATGTTTTATTTTTACAATGCATAATTACTGTTGTTTGTTTATTTTACTTGCAAGCAATGTGCTTTATGTGTTGTTAGTGTTTTATATTTAAGCATAATGGCTGAATGTTTCAGTGGAATTAGAGGCTACCTAAAATGATTATTTGATTATTTAAAAAGTGACATTGTCATAATACTATTTTTTATCATAATACTATTCAGACTGTTACACAGACAGGCATACAGATACATTATCTACTGTCACAATCTCTCCATTACTTCTGTAGGGAGTTGAAATGCCCTCCAACAGGCACAGGGACAGAGGCAGGGGGAGGCCACTGCTGTGTCGTGGCTGTGGTTCACCCTCATGGATGTGGCAATTGGGGGAGGCCCTCTATTAGGGCATCCAGTCCTGATTGCCTCATCCATCGAGGATGAATCACCAGGCACGTCTGCAGCAGTGGCTTCACAGCAGAACAACTAAAAAAAAAGAGAGGGCAGAGGCAGGAAGACACTATTTTAAATGTTCTGAAAGAGAGTCAGAGAGGGGGAGAGAAGGCAGCCGAGGAGAGGAGCGGCGCTTCCTATCGTTGTTTGAGCGTTTAATTGAAAAACTTTAAATAACAAATATATACCAATAAACAAATAAAATAATTAACAGGAGGCTTTGGTTTGTTCAATTCATTTTAAAACAAAATCAATTAAAAACACTATCGGTTAAACTGTCATGTTATATCATGTCAATGTTAAACTGCTAACAAAACTACTTATAAGTAAAAATAAACACAGGGATTAAAAACAACTAACAAAACTATATACAATGAACACAGGGATTGGTGTAGGGATTTCGGGAGAGGGGAGCTCACAGAGCTTAAAGGTAATCATGTGGCAGCAAGTGCTGGGGCATGAAAACTGGAGCAGATAGTTCTGCTGCCAGGGCTTCCCTGATTGTATTTCCACTTTCCTGCAGATGCCGTTGTCTTCCCCCTCAGTGGGCTTTGTCTGCAGGAGGTCGCCATGAGCCAGGCACACATTGTGCAGGATGGTACATGCTGTTATCACTTTTGGGGCAAATGATGGGTGAACTTCCAGGGCTTTAAAGAAAATGGCCCTCCATCCGGTTTTCATCATCCCAAAGGCTCGTTCGATGATGGAACGAGTCTTGGAATGATGGCGGTTGAAGCGGGCCTGAACCCTGCCTTGCACAGGCTCCTTGTACGGTGTGATCAGGCACACTGGCTCTTTCAGACAGGGGTACCCACCATCTCCCAACAAGAAGAACCCTGGTGGAGGGTACAGCCCCCTGGTGTACACAGGGCTGTTTTTCAGTACCCTGGGGTCATGCACTGACCCAGGGTAACCCACAAACACATCCAGGAACTGTCCTGTGTGGTCATAAATCGCTTGGAGCTGAACAGAAATAACTTGCGATTAAAATAGCACTGCGCAGTGGCCTGGCCTGGAGCTTTAATGCAGGCGTGACACCCATCAATTGCCCCACAGCCTTCTGGAATGCTTGGTGATTGGTGAGCCGTCCAAATCCCTCTCCCACCATGCTGAGTTCCTCTTGTTTTGGGAGCATGATCACTTGAGGAAGGATTTCATTCAGCTCCTGTGCAATGTTGTGCACCGCTCTGTGCACTGTGGTCCGAGGAATAGAAAGGCTGCTGCCACGACCCTGTAGGGATGTTCCACAGGCTAGCCAAAACAAAAAAAATTACCTCCTGCTGATATCCCCAGCTGTGACACCTCTCCCCACTGAGAAGGCCAAACAAGGCATTGAGCGAAATTTCTGAGGCGGAAGTGAGGCCCGAATGTCCCCTCAACGTCAAAAAAGGCGCATAATTGGCACACTGCGCTTAAGCCTTGTGTAGCTTGTGTGGCTCTGCAGACTAAATCCCTGAAAAGCGGAATTTGATGACAGTGTTTAATTTTAACACATTTTAATATTTAATATTTATATTCACTTTTAATTGTTTGATTTTTATTGTATATTTACATATCACAGTTGTATTGGTTAATATTAGTAATTAGTATTTTATTCAGCATGTATGTTGGTATTGATACCTTCTCCCTTAAAAAAAAGGAATACTGTCCGCCGTGGTCTGAAATGTGACGCGGCGTGGTATGTATCTATGGAAAATATGTGCGTGAGCAAGAAGGGGTACAAGTTAAGAAGATGCTCGAGCGAATTCACAGAAGGCGATTGGTGACAGAGACAGATAGTTAACAGAACTACTAGCTAAATATCTATCAGAAATAACAAACTAACAAATTACGTAATCAAATATCTATCAAAAATAATGAACGAAACTACTTAAATATAGTATATATATATATACAGTACTGTGCAAAAGTTTTAGGCAGGTGTGAAAAATGCTGTAAAGTAAGAATGCTTTCAAAAAATAGATTGTTAGAAATGTTAATAGATTATATTTATCAATTAACTAAATGCAAAGTGAGTGAACAGAAGAAAAATCTAAATCAAATCCATATTTGGTGTGACTGTCTGTCTGTCGAAAATAATTAACGTTAGTATTGTACATCGACAGACAACGAGTCAACCAGAAAAAGACACAATTTCAAGGTAAGGATACTGTATCGTAAAGTTTTAGACCTGCGAACTGTTATTTTGAAATGTGTTTCCACAGTAATTGTCTTTTTTTGATAAAGAAAAAAAGTATTTATCTATTAATCTACATACTAAGCCTGACCTGACAGAAAAAAACTGGAAGTTCACAAAGATGTTTATATATATATACAGACGTGCTCAAATTTGTTGGTACCCTTACAGCTCATTGAAATAATGCTTCATTCCTCCTGAAAAGTGATGAAATTAAAAGCTATTTTATCATGTATACTTGCATGCCTTTGGTATGTCATAGAATAAAGCAAAGAAGCTGTGAAAAGAGATGAATTATTGCTTATTCTACAAAGATATTCTAAAATGGCCTGGACACATTTTGTTGGTACCCCTTAGAAAAGATAATAAATTATTGGATTATAGTGATATTTCAAACTAATTAGTTTCTTTAATTAGTATCACACATGTCTCCAATCTTGTAATCAGTCATTCAGCCTATTTAAATGGAGAAAAGTAGTCACTGTGCTGTTTGGTATCATTGTGTGCACCACACTGAACATGGACCAGAGAAAGCAAAGGAGAGAGTTGTCTGAGGAGATCAGAAAGAAAATAATAGACAAGCATGGTAAAGGTAAAGGCTACAAGACCATCTCCAAGCAGCTTGATGTTCCTGTGACAACAGTTGCAAATATTATTAAGAAGTTTAAGGTCCATGGAACTGTAGCCAACCTCCTGGGCACGGCCGCAAGAGGAAAATCGACCCCAGATTGAACAGAAGGATAGTGCGAATGGTAGAAAAGAACCAAGGATAACTGCCAAAGAGATACAAGCTGAACTCCAAGGTGAAGGTACGCAGTTTCTGATCGCACCATCCGTCGCTTTCTGCCGAAAGTGGGCTCCATGGAAGAAGACCCAGGAGGACTCCACTTTTGAAAGAAAAACATAAAAAAGCCAGACTGGAATTTGCTAAAATGCATATTGACAAGCCACAATCCTTCTGGGAGAATGTCCTTGGACAGATGAGTCAAAACTGGAGCTTTTTTTGGCAAGTCACATCAGCTCTATGTTCACAGACGAAAAAAAATGAAGCTTTCAAAGAAAAGAACACCATACCTACAGTGAAACATGGAGGAGGCTCGGTTATGTTTTGGGGCTGCTTTGCTGCACCTGGCACAGGGTGCCTTGAATCTGTGCAGGGCACAATGAAATCTCAAGACTATCAAGGCATTCTGGAGCCGAAAACGTACTGCCCAGTGTCAGAAAGCTCTGTCTCAGTCGCAGGTCATGGGTCCTCCAACAGGATAATGACCCAAAACACACAGCTAAAAGCACCCAAGAATGGATAAGAACAAAACATTGGACTATTCTGAAGTGGCCTTCTATGAGTCCTGATCTGAATCCTATCGAACATCTATGGAAAGAGCTGAAACTTGTAGTCTGGAGAAGGCACCCATCAAACCTGAGACAGCTGGAGCAGTTTGCTCAGGAAGAGTGGGCCAAACTACCTGTTAACAGGTGCAGAAGTCTCATTGAGAGCTACAGAAAACGTTTGATTGCAGTGATTGCCTCTAAAGGTTGTGCAACAAAATATTAGGTTAGCGGTCCCATCATTTTGTCCATGCCATTTTCATTTGTTTTATTATTTACAATATTATGTTGAATAAAAATCAAAAGCAAAGTCTGAGTTCTATTAAATATGGAATAAACAATGGTGGATGCCAATTACTTTTGTCAGTTTCAAGTTATTTCAGAGAAAATTGTGCATTCTTCATTTTTTGTGGAGGGTACCAACAAATTTGAGCACGTCTGTATATATATATATATATATATATATATATATATATATATATATATATATATATACACACACACACACTCTAAAAAATGTTGGGTTGTTTTTGTAATCCAACCATGGGGTTCTGGGTTACTTTGTTGAGTTGTTTACCGTTCTGAGCAGGGGCAGATCTTAACCCAGCGCCTGGGTTATTTCTCTTAACCAATCACAATCAACTCCAGGTAGCTCGAGCTTCCCCAGGGGCTCGTGAGTGTGAAAAGTTGTTCAAATTTCTCCTGAGGCGATTTGAGAACGGGCAGCCAAGATTGAAAGTCACAGCTAAAAGGTATGTCATATATACTATGATAATAATAATAATTATTATTATTATTATTGATTGTATATATTTTTCTAATGTGGGTTTATTGTGTATCATGTTAAATAGGTGGGACGATATAGTGTCATACCGCGAACATTCCAGCAACTGAGAACTTTAAGACATCCCACAGATTTTATTTATTTATTGATTGATTGATTGATGTTGAAAAAAGGGTGAAGCGGAACTGGTCGGCGGGTATACATAATAAACAGTGTGTACCCATTTTTAAATTTGGGCAATATAGCGTTTATCCACTTCTCATAAGTAGGGCTTCTGATTTTCTGTGTTTTCCAGTTCCACCGACTTTTCGACACTCCTTTAGAATTCAGTTGATACCCGTTAAGCCATTCGTGTATCTCAATCACATAATTTCTTCTTTTTGTGAAACAACTAAATGGGCTTTTTAATCGTGTCTGACTTTTTCAATTCAAAGCAGAAGCGACTCCTCTTATGTAAATACAGTCACGCTGTGATTGTGAGTCCAGCATCAAATACTTTATTTTTCATTGTAGCTTTGATAAAGATTTGTCACAACACGTTGTAATCTCTAATCAGAAAGTACTGGTTAGAGGAGAAACCTCAAAATGGAGCGAGGTAACCCATGGTGTACCACAGGGATCAGTGTTAGGTCCTCTGCTATTCTAATCTACATTAATGATTTAGATTCTGGTATAGTAAGCAAACTTGTTAAATTTGCAGAGGACACAAAATTAAGAGGAGTGGCAAACACTGTTGCAGCAGCAAAGGTCATTCAAAATGATCTAGACAGGATTCAGAACTGGGCAGACACATGGCAAATGACATTTAATAGAAAAAGTGTAAAGTATTGCATGCAGGCAATAAAAATGTGCATTATAATTATCATATGGGAGATACTGAAATTGAAGAAGGAACTATGAAAAAGACCTCGGAGTTTATGTTGACTCTAAATGTCTTCATCTAGACAATGTGGGAAGCTATAAAAAGGCCAACAAGATGCTCGGATATATTGTGAGAAGTGTTGAATTTAAATCAAGGGAAGTAATGTTAAAACTCTACAATGCATTAGTAAGACCTCACCTAGAATATTGTGTTCAGTTCTGGTCACCTCGTTACAAAAAGGATATTGCTGCTCTAGAAAGAGTGCAAAGAAGAGCAACCAGAATTATCCCGGGTTTAAAAGGCATGCCGTATGCAGATAGGCTAAAATAATTGAATCTATTCAGTCTTGAAAAAAGAAGACTACGCGGCGATCTGATTCAAACATTCATAATCCTAAAAGGTATAGACAATGTCGACCCAGGGGACTTTTTTGACCTGAAAAAAGAAACAAGGACCAGGGGTCACAAATGGAGATTAGATAAAGGGGGTATTCAGAACAGAAAATAGGAGGCACTTTTTTATACAGAGAATTGTGAGGGTCTGGAACCAACCAGTGACACAAGTCCCCACTTGGATAGCGCAGAATGATTCTCACACTGTTTTTTATATTAAATGTATATCTTTCAGGTTTCAAAATATTAATTTCTTTCTCCATTTTGATTTTTTTGTATATATGTACATATAATGAAATTAATGTATTTTAAAATGATATGTTATGTAACTATTATAATTTAGATATTAAATATGATATTTATATATTGATATTTAGTATGATAAAAAAAATTAGCAGTTAATGAAAATCTTTCATCGAAATGATCTTATGATTATAATTAGTTTAACTGAAACAATATTGAAACTGTGTTTTCCATTATGTTTTAAAAGTATTTAAAGCTCATAATAATTTACAAGCATACTGTAATCTAGAGCAAAGAATTATAATCTAGAGTTGTTAATAACAGACATGAATGACAATTGATGAGTAGATTAATAATTATTAATACTGAGATAGTTTGGAGTCCCCACTTGGATAGTGTGAAATCCAGCGGCTCACACGGCTGTGTGTTTGTGCAATATAAGTACACTATGCCAGTACATTGTAGGGAACTGGTATAAAATAGTTATAGTAATTAGGCTGCTAACTGTGCTTTCAATTTTCTATCAGTTTTTCTATCAGGTTCATAATCCTTTATATAAATACCCCCCACATTATAGTCCCCACTTAGATAGTATTGAGCGACATAAGTCCCCACTTGCACAGTACAGAATGATGCTCACACACTGAAATACGAATTTCTTTCTCCATTTAGATTTTTTTTTTGTATATAGTGACATATAAATAAATGAATGTATTTTAAAATTATATGTCAGGTAAATATTATAATTTAGACATTATGTATGATATCATATTTATATATTGATATTTAGTATGATAAAAATTAGCAGTTAATTAAAATTAAGTAGAAATAATCTTATGGTTATAATTAATTTAGCTAAAAATTACAAATTAGCTTTTTAAAACATTCTCATAATCATTTGCAAAGATTCTGTAATCTAGAGTAAAATTAGAACTTCAGAACTAGTAAATGCTGAATTGTAAGAAAGAGGAAGATGAATCTGCAACATGTCTGTGTAATGGTTGTGAACAGCAGGACTCAGACACAGTCCTACTGCAGGCTGTGCAGGACCCCACTTTGAAGCGTAAACGTGGTTTAAATCCCAACTTGGTGGTTTATTTCTTAAATATACTTTTCTAATTTAAACAAATATTACACTATGTAACACAATTTTTGTCCTGGGTAGTAAGTGTTATTTCTAATTGCTTATGCCTCAAAAAGGGCATAAGTATAGAAAATATTATTATTCCCCATAAACTTTGCTTTTGTGACCAGGACAGTGATATTTTTGAAATTTACCTATTTCCAATGAGAAAACGGGCGAATTTGTGTCTTTTCGTTCACATAAAGTCAGAAAAACACAACAACTGAATCCAAATTAACATGTATTTATACTAAAGTAATACAAAAATGACTACAAAAGATTTAGAAGTGAGTAGTTTTTCGACATTTTACGATTATACTGTAAATCACTTTCACGAATCAGCCCCCAAATGTAGTCTCCCATCATGTTCTCGTTATACTGTCCTTAGCGGCGTTCAAAGTCCAGTATATCCTGGTGGAAGCGCTCGCCTTGCTCCTCCCGATGCACGCTCCCATGTTCTCCTTGAATTTATCAAGATGAGCATCAAGGATATGGACTTTGAGGGACATCCTTTCGGCCTTGTGATTGCCCAGGAAGCCCCGAACCACTGCGACAAAGCTGTTCCAAGCCGCTTTCTCCTTACTAGTGAGCTTCTTGGGAATTCATTGCACTCCAGGATCTTCTTTATCTGTGGTCCGACGAAGACACCGGCTTTGACCTTTGCCTCAGACAGCTTAGGGAAGAAGTCTTGAAGGTACTTGAAGGCTGCCGACTCCTTATCTAGGGCTCTGACAAATTGTTTCATAAGGCCCAATTTGATGTGCAATGGTGGCATCAGCACCTTCGGGGGGTCCACCAGTGGCTCCCTTGACGTTGTTCCTCCCCACAGAGAACTCGGTCCGCTGTGCCAGTACCGCCTGTGGTAGTGCGCCTTGGTGTCCCTGCTGTCCCAAAGGCAAAGATAGCAGGGAAACTTGTAAAACCACCTTGAGACCCATCAGGAATGCCACCATTTTGAAGTCTCCTATGACCTCCCAGCCGTACTCATCATACTTCATACTGGGGCAGCAGTGTGGAGTAGTGGTTAGGGCTCTGGACTCTTGACCGGAGGGTTGTGGGTTCAATCCCCAGTGGGGGACACTGCTGTTGTACCCTTGAGCAAGGTACTTTACCTAGATTGCTCCAGTAAAAACCCAACTGTATAAATGGGTAATTGTGTGTAAAAAATAATGTGATATCTGTATAATGTGAAATAATGTATAATGTGATATCTTGTAACAATTGTAAGTCGCCCTGGATAAGGGCGTCTGCTAAGAAATAAATAATAATAATAATAATAATACTTCAAGGCATCCAGCAAGATCTTGATGCTGTTGTAATCCTCTTTGAGGTGCACCGAGTGAGCCAGGGAAGAGACGGGTACTTGTTACCATTATGGAGCAGCACGGCTTTGAGGCTCCTGGATGAGCTGTCAATGAAGAGGCGCCATTCATTCTGGTTACAGGCGATTCCGATTGCCTCGAACAGACTGGTCACATTGATGCCATCTCAGAAAAATGCAGATATGTATCCACTTAGGCAGCTGGAACTAAACTGAACTGGTGGGCTTAAGGCCCCTGTATTTATACTACTATTTATATTACTGGAAAGTTCTACACTGCCAAAAGTGATTTCTTGAGATTCTTGTAAGAAGAAGAATTCTCTTGTAACAAGAAAAAATGCTTAGTTATACCAGCTGCACAATAAAAAAATCTTAATTTCTCTTGGTGTAAGAATTCTACTAAAAGTGATTTCTTGAGATTCTTATAAGAAGAAGAATTCTCTTGTAACAAGAAAACATGCTTAGTTATACCAGCTGCACAATAAAAAAATCTTAATTTCTCTTGGTGTAAGAATTCTACTAAAGTGATTTCTTGAGATTCTTATAAGAAGAAGAATTCTCTTGTAACAAGAAAACATGCTTAGTTATACCAGCTGCACAATAAAAAAATCTTAATTTCTCTTGGTGTAAGAATTCTACTAAAAGTGATTTCTTGAGATTCTTATAAGAAGAAGAATTCTCTTGTAACAAGAAAACATGCTTAGTTATACCAGCTGCACAATAAAAAAATCTTAATTTCTCTTGGTGTAAGAATTCTACCAAAAGTGATTTCTTGAGATTCTTGTAAGAAGAATTCTCTTGTAACAAGAAAAAAATACCTATTTTTGCCAGTTAACACATTTTTTTCTTGTTGTAAGAAACAACAAGAAACATTTAACAACATTAAATAAAGCTGGAAAACAGTACCTTCATTTCCAGGTTATACTTCAAACTGAATCATTTTATGTGCAAATGGTTACTGGTAAATAAAAATACCATACTTTTTGCCAGCTGTTACAACATTATGTAAGTAATAAGACAAGTTTTAATTGTATTTGAAATAATAACAGACTAACATTGCATTTAAAATATACTTTATTAGTGTTAAAGAACACAAATACATTTTTTTTTAAAGAACAAACTTTCAAATGTGGAAAATAAATATTTTAGATAAATAAATAAATATTTTTGTGTACTAAAATGCACTGCCAATTGATTAAACTTTTAAAATGATGCATGCATTTTAAGAAAGATCTGTACTTTACTTACAACATAACTGAAGTGGTTTCTAGCATATCTGTCAAGCTTAAATCGTGTATTAATGCCATCAAAAACGTCTTCCTTCATTAGATCGTCACCAATGAAACTGGGATCTATGTCCTGCTCCTGAAGTTGATTAGTACCTTCAAAATTCTTCTACGGTAGTTTTCCATCAGCCCTTCTGTTGCATGGACAAACGGAATCCACAGTTTTCTAAATAACACAAACGTTACATTGTATAATTACAGTTTATTTAACCAGGTACTGTATTACATTTCCACAACTTTCGCTCAGCTTCACACTCTAAATTAGATAATTTGGGGTGTATATCGAATCGACAATAAACATAAACTCTACAATTACCTTTTTTTTATATAATTCCCTCTACAATGCATAATAATAATAATAATAATAATAATAATAATAATAATAATAATAATAATAATATGCAGTTTTAACTAGCTCTGCTTTATAAATTGGCCAGAAAAAAAAACATTCAAATATAATCTTCTGATGGATATCATTCATGAGTTTTGCCAAAAAAAAGAATGCATAGGACTACATTAAATAATAATAATAATAATAATAATAATAATAATAATAATAATAATAAAAAATAATGGTTAAACTACAAACAGATCTTCCAAGTATCACAAAGCATAAAAAGATACACTACATTAGACAGTGTATCAGTAGGTGTAACATTTACCCCACATCAGATCAGTAATCGGCTAGTATGTAACTTTTTTTTAAAACTTTGGCAAAGGGTTCACTGATATTACAGCTGACGCAATATATCACTGCAAGGAAATGCATTTCATTCATAAGTTTGTGTAAGTAGCTAACAGTCAAAACAAACAAAACAATAGCAATGAATAGTCTTACCTGTGTTAGTAAATTCTGTTCCTTTAACGAGAGCACATACAATTTTAAATAACTTTAGCATAACAGAGGCAGAAGTGTTAAAGGGACTAGGAGCTCTTAAAATAAACAAATCCCCTGGGCCAGATGAGATCCTCTCAATAGTACTCAAAGAAATGAAAGAAGTTATTTACAAACCGCTAACCAAGATCATGCAACAGTCTCTTGACACAGGGGTTGTACCAACAGACTGGAAAATAGCAAACGTAATACCAATCCACAAAAAGGAGACAAAACCGAACCAGGTAACTACAGACCAATAAGCCTGACTTCTATTATATGTAAACTTATGGAAACTATAATAAGATCCAAAATGGAAAATTACCTATATGGTAACAATATCCTGGGAGACAGCCAGCATGGTTTTTAGGAAAGGGAGATCATGTCTAACTAACCTACTTGACTTTTTTTTTTGAGGATGCAACATTGACAATGGATAACTGCAAAGCATACGACATGGTTTATTTAGATTTCCAGAAAGCTTTTGACAAAGTCCCGCATAAAAAGATTAATTCTCAAACTGAACGCAGTAGGATTCAAGGAAATGCATGCACATGGATTGGGGAGTGGTTAACAGGTAGAAAACAGAAAGTACTGATTAGAGGAGAAACCTCGAAATGGAGCGAGGTAACCAGTGGTGTACCACAGGATCAGTATTAGGTCCTCTGCTATTCCTAATCTACATTAATGATTTAGACTCTGATATAGTAAGCAAACTCGTTAAATTTGCAGGCGACACAAAAAATAGGAGGAGTGGCAGACACTGTTGAAGCAGCAAAGGTCATTCAAAATGATCTAGACAGCATTCAAAATTGGGCAGACACATGGCAAATGAAATTTAATAGAGAAAAGTGTAAAGTATTGCATGCGGGCAATAAAATGTGCATTATAAATATCATATGGGAGATAGTGAAATTGAAGAAGGGAACTATGAAAAAAAGACCTAGGAGTTTATGTTGACTCAGAAATGTCTTCATCTAGACAATGTGGGAAGCTATAAAAAGGCTAACAAGATGCTTGGATATATTGTGAGAAGTGTTGAATTTAAATCAAGGGAAGTAATGTTAAAACTCTACAATGCATTAGTAAGACCTCACCTAGAATATTGTGTTCAGTTCTGGTCACCTCATTACAAAAGGATATTGCTGCTCTAGAAAGAGTGCAAAAGAAGAGTGACCAGAATTATCCCGGGTTTAAAAGGCATGTCGTGCAGACAGGCTAAAAAGAATTGAATCTATTCAGCCTTGAACAAAGAAGACTACGGCGATCTGATTCAAACATTCAAAATCCTAAAAGGTATAGACAATGTCAACCGGGGGACTTCTTTGACTTGAAAAAAAACAAGGACCAGGGGTCACAAATGGAGATTAGATAAAGGGCATTCAGAACAGAAAATAGGAGGCACTTTTTTACACAGAGAATTGTGAGGGTCTGGAACCAACTCCCCAGTAATGTTGTTGAAGCTGACACCCTGGGATCCTTCAAGAAGCTGCTTGATGAGATTCTGGGATCAATAAGCTACTAACAACCAAACGAGCAAGATGGGCTGAATGGCCTCCTCTCGTTTGTAAACTTTCTTATGTTCTTATGTTCTTAAAGCTGCAGACTCCTTTCTTCGTCCGTTTCTCGTCGTGGGATCATAGACTACGACTGGACCACTAATAGTAGCATTGGTATTACCGTACTCATCGGCTGTGGTCGTAATTTCCCTATCTCCCTCTGTACTTGTGCCTTGGCAATCAGTAGTCGGTGGTGGTCCCCCTGTTCGGTACAACAGGGCATGACATTTTGTTACATGCCTGTAAAAGCTGTCATACTTATCGTACATTTTGGGGCATTGGTTTATATTACAGGTAATATGAAAATGTGGTTAATTTGAGTGTATATTATTTATATGACCCAATAGCACTTTCAGTGTCAAAGCAATGAAAATATGACAAATTAAACATCGCCAAGTCAGTCGATGGTTTTCCATTTTGCCTCTTGAAGAAGTGTCGTGAGGGATGCTGGGACAAGTTCACACGCGCATACTTCTAAGCGCGCCAAGCACGAGCAAGAATTCTGAAGAGGAGACGTTTTGTTTTTTTCGACAAAAGCAAAGGTAACCAACGAAGATGGTTGACCCACGATCAGCGGTTAAGAGAATGTCGACTGATACTCTTCAAAACTGGGTTACTCAAACTGCTTTCAATATTTCTCTCCCAAAAAACAAAGACGACCCTAGAGTGATTGCAGACCTTATTGGGGGTAAGTAACTTCCAACGCATGCTTGAATTAGGTTTCGAAAAATTTACTGCACACAGATAATTAACGTTAGCACATACACTTGAAGATCACCCTTAGGCATAGTTGGGTTTAGATATTATGTTATTTATGTTATTTAAGCGTTAATGAGAAGAGTGTAAGGGCCTCTGCAAAGAAAATAAATACTATTACTACTACTAAATAATAATAATAATAATAATGAGAAGCGGGAGATCCTTAACTGACAAGAAGCCTGTATCTGACAGGCATAAGCTATCTGAGGGCATTTGGACTGACACGGAGGTCATTAACACTATAATAAACCTATTTCGTGAAAACAGTACGAGCGTTATTATTGTTGTGAGTTAACTAAATATATGAACAAATAGTGTATTTGGGTGCTGTGTCATTACACAGGGTACATATTGGAACATCCAGTTCAAACTCAGAATTCCATAATGACATGTAAGGTCTACACAGTACTCTTTACAATACTTAATACTTAAACTTATTACTTTACAACACTCACTGAAACTTAATACTTTACAACTGACATATATGTAGTAGGCATACATTTTAGGATTAATATGTATCTTAAGCTTTGTTTAGTACTGTACTCAAGTTTAAAAATAATGATTGTTTACTTTATAATGCATTGAAATCCTTTGTTTCAGCTGCTGAGATTGATGGGTCAGATTTTGTATCACTAAATGAACCTGAAATAGCAGATTTAATTCCACTTAAAACTCCAAGATTCTTCCACCTCAGAAAATATCTGCGTACACTACTGAATTACTTGGTAAGATATATTTGTAAAAATGCTAATTTATGCAGCATGATATTATGTTTTAAAATACAATAAATTAAAGGTATGTTTATTGAATATAAGTGATTTTTTGTTTATTTGTTTTGTTTTTTAAAATCCCTCAAAATAACACACCTTTAGGATCAACATCAAAGAAACAAGAAATAACCAAAGATGGGCCCTGCTTATCTTCAGCTGCGTACACCTTGACTGAAATCACAGTGGCTGAAAAAGTTAAGAAGCCACAGTGTTTTGCACAGACTGCAGTTCAACCTTATTATCCCGTTCTATGGTTACCTGCACTGGAAGAAAAGCAAAGGGAACAAATAAGAGAAAAGGACATTATTTATGGGTGTGTGCAACAAGTTGTAAACATGTTTCACATTGCAAGAGCCATCAATCTGAAGAATACCCCATCATTACACGATGTTGAAGAAATGGCCAAGCGCTTTGTGAAAAAATATGACCTTGACTTTTCTGAATGGAAACACTTTATAAAGACTGTCAAAGGAGATGTTAGGCTCATATTGGAAAAGTATAGCTGCTTTCATCAGCCTAATCATGTATGAAAACACAACAAGATTGCATTTTAAAAGATACATAGTATATACAGCTCTGGAAAAAATTAAGAGACCACTGCAAAATTATCAGTTTCTCTGGTTTTACTATTTATAGGTATGTGTTTGGGTAAAATGAACATTTTTGTTTTATTCTATAAACTACTGACAACATTTCTTCCAAATTCCAAATAAAAATATTGTCATTTAGAGCATTTATTTGCAGAAAATGACAACTGGTCAAAATAACAAAAAAGATGCAGTGTTGTCAGACCTCGAATAATGCAAAGAAAATAAGTTCATATTCATTTTAAACAACACAATACTAATGTTTTAACTTAGGAAGAGTTCAGAAATCAATATTTGGTGGAATAACCCTGATTTTCAAGCACAGCTTTCATGCGTCTTGGCATGCTCTCCACCAGTCTTTCACATTGATGTTGGGTGACTTTATGCCACTCCTGGCGCAAAAAATTCAAGCAACTCGGCTTTGTTTGATGGCTTGTGACCATCCATCTTCCTCTTGATCACATTCCAGAGGTTTTCAATGGGGTTCAGGTCTGGAGATTGGGCTGGCCATGACAGGTCTTGATCTGGTGGTCCTCCATCCACACCTTGATTGACCTGGCTGTGTGGCATGGAGCATTGTCCTGCTGGAAAAACCAATCCTCAGAGTTGGGGAACATTGTCAGAGCAGAAGAAAGCAAGTTTTTCTTCCAGGACAACCTTTGTAATTTGGCTTGATTCATGCATCCTTCACAAAGACAAATCTGCCCGATTCCAGCCTTGCTGAAGCACCCCAGATGAGTCCAATTTTCAGCTTTGCCCAACACCTGGTCGCCTAATGGTTGAACGGAGACCTGGGAGAGGCCTACAAGCCACAGTGTCTCGCACCCACTGTGAAATGTGGTGGAGGATCGGTGATGATCTGGGGTGCTTCAGCAAAGGCTGGAATCGGGCAGCGGCATGAATCAAGCCAAGTACAAGGTTGTCCTGGAAGAAAAACTTGCTTCCTTCTGCTCTGACAATGTTCCCAACTCTGAGGATTGGTTTTTCCCAGCAGGACAATGCTCCATGCTACACAGCCAGGTCAATCAAGGTGTGGATGGAGGACCACCAGATCAAGACCCTGTCATGGCCAGCCCAATCTCCAAACCTGAACCCCATTGAAAACCTCTGAATGTGATCAAGAGGAAGATGGATGGTCACAAGCCATCAAACAAAGCCGAGCTGCTTGAATTTTTTGCGCCAGGAGTGGCATAAAGTCACCCAACATCAATGTGAAAGACTGGTGGAGAGCATGCCAAGACGCATGAAAGCTGTGCTTGAAAATCAGGGTTATTCCACCAAATATTGATTTCTGAACTCTTCCTAAGTTAAAACATTAGTATTGTGTGGTTTAAAATGAATATGAACTTATTTTCTTTGCATTATTCGAGGTCTGACAACACTGCATCTTTTTTTTTATTTTGACCAGTTGTCATTTTCTGCAAATAAATGCTCTAAATGACAATATTTTTTATTTGGAATTTGGAAGAAATGTTGTCAGTAGTTTATAGAATAAAACAAAAATGTTCATTTTACCCACATACATACCTATAAATAGTAAAACCAGAGAAACTGATAATTTGCAGTGGTCTCTTAATTTTTCCAGAGCTGTATATATATATATATATATATATATATATATATATATATATATATATATATATATATAAAATCTACTCCTACTCTGACTGTGTATCGTATGCTGGATTTTACACTTGATTTTAGTTAAATTTGCTCTTATAGGACTAAAGGTATTGTATATTGTACTTGCTTTTATTGTACTATGCTTATTGTAATATATATCTTGTGACTGTAATAGTAAGGTGCCCTAGATAGGGACATAACAATATTTAGGCAATAATGCTTTTTAAGAGTTACTTGAAATGTATAACAGCTGGTTAACTTAATAAATGGTTAGAATATGTAATAACATCAATATGCATTCTTCCAGTTGCAGGATGAGATGAGCAGACATCTGCAAAAATCATTGGAAGGGTTAAAAAAGCAAAATGGGAACTTGAGGTCAACATTATCTTGAAGTACGGAGAAGAGAAAAAGCTTTTGAACATTAGCCTTGCATGGTCACTTGGTGAGTGCAGTAAGCACTTTACTATACTATACATTACTATATACATTACTATACATTCTTGGAGAAAAATTAATACCACATTTAAAACGTATTGTTATTAGTCCTATTATAGATTCAATAGTATTAAGGATATAGATAATATGTTAGTCTCTTATTGCATAAAATAAGCCTTAAGATGATTTAACTTGCGGTCTGCTCACACAAACTGCATGAGAAGACATATCTTATACTGTACACCCCAAATATAAAATATTAACTTAGGTTATTTCAATAAAGATATTTTTGTTCTTTACTTTAGAGAAGAAGACAAGTGAGGCTCTACAGATCCTGCCAGATCTCTTTGCTGCAGGAAAATCTGCACCAACTGGCTTAAAAAAGAGTGAGATGCTACTGCAGTTTGTGGACGTATGTACATACAGGTTCCTTATATTACACGTGGAAGAAAGTATTGTGTCATAATGCAGAATAATTGTTTATCCAATTAAACCACTTCCAAAAAGTAAACTACAAAAGTAGTTTGAAAAGTTTTGAGCCTTATATAGAATAAATCACCACAGACCATCAGCACCTGTTAGTGCTTCACAGAATGGAAGACTGGTCCGTAAGATTCTTAGAGCAATACTAAAATTTTAGGACCCACATCCTATACAGAGTATAGAGTTAGGCTGAAATTAGTTTAAAACACGTCACTTTCCAACTTGTGTTTTGTTGTTGTTTTAATATGGTGAATTATTATTTATTTATTTAGGACCTGGAAAAAAAGGAAGAGGCCATGTAGAAAAGCAAAAAGAGGGAAGTCTGGCTGTTGGGTGTGCCATCACACAGAAAATGTTTTGTTTTAATTAAAGGGCAGCCCCTTTGTGAACTAAATTCAATGGTAGAGGCATTTTTCACTTTGCTTAGTGCCAGCTACACATTTTCAGTCTGCTACCATGAGTGTGTAGGACCAGCAATGATGTGGTTGGAGTCAGCATTCCTTGGAGATGAGAAGGTAAACACCAAGGACATGACCTCATGCAAGAAGTCAATTCAAAGTTATTTAGATTTCAAGGAAAAGCTCACAAGTCCATGTTGCAATTTCTGGTAAGGGGTTATACAGTATCATTTATAATTATACTTAAGCGATACAGCCCTCTGACGCAGTCTTTAACGTTTGATAGGTGACTACAACTGGAGTTATGCGTCCTGATCCAAAGCGAGGCGCTTAACGAAAGACAAGGCCATCTGTCAAATGTAAGAGCCCGCATAGAGAGGGTTCTATTGCTTAAGTATAATTAGAAATGATACTGTATAAGATTAAGATTTTCAGACAATGGCTAATGGACACAAAAACACATCTGTCCAACATAATTGCATGTTTCACTGCATGTTTTTACTGTATGTTCAAATGTATTATTTTTATATTGGGTTTAAAAGAGTAGAAAATATGTTAAATCAGTTTGATTATAATATATTAGCATGCAGATTGTTAAGTATTTTAGTATTTTTTACAAATTAGGTTTTAATTTAAGTATATGTAAGGTACAAAATATTTATGCAGGTTTTGCATATTGCATGATTTGTCTGTATTTATTAAAGCTATTAAAACAAAATGTGTATTTTAAAATTAGTAAAAAATAGTTATGTTTATATTTATTAAATACATTATCCAAAATGTTTATTTTGATGGATCAATAAATGGAAACTTAAATTTAATACAATACCGTTATTTTTGGTTAATTCTGTTTTGCTTTTATCCATATTAATAAATATCTTACTTTAATTTTAGTCTTTTCCATTTAGTTAAGAAAGTCTTTTAAAAATAAGAATACATTCTTGAGTTAAGAGGGCATTCTTTTCAGAAAAAACCTTTTTTTCAGAAATTCTTCTCTTGAGAGAAGAAAACAATCTCTTGTTTCAAGAAATCAGGTAATTTGTTTCATTAGAACAATTACTTAACACAAAAATAACTTCTTGTTTCAAGAAATTCTTCTCTTGAGAGAAAACAATCTCTTGTTTCAAGAAATCAGGTAATTTGTTTCATTAGAACAATTACTTAACACAAGAAATAACTTCTTGTTTCAAAAAAAACCTTCTTCTCTTGAGAGAAAAAACAATCTCTTGTTTCAAGAAATCAGGTAATTTGTTTCATTAGAACAATTACTTAACACAAGAAATAACTTTGTTTCAAGAAATTGTTCTCTTGAGAGAAGAAAACAATCTCTTGTTTCAAGAAATCAGGTAATTTGTTTCATTAGAACAATTACTTAACACAAGAAATAACTTCTTGTTTCAAGAAATTCTTCTCTTGAGAGAAGAAAACAATCTCTTGTTTCAAGAAATCAGGTAATTTGTTTCATTAGAACAATTACTTAACACAAGAAATAACTTCTTGTTTCAAGAAATTGTTCTCTTGAGAAGAAAACAATCTCTTGTTTCAAGAAATCTGGTAATTTGTTTCATTAGAATAATTACTTAACACAAGAAATAACTTCTTGTTTCAAGTAAATTTTGTCTTGAATTGACATAACCATGGGATGAGAATACATTTCTTGAGGCAAGAGAAATTCACCAAGAAAAAATTTCTTGGCCCACGGATCTTCAGGGAAGAAATTTTGTCTTAACAGAAGAAAAAAAAACTCTTGTAATAAGAAATGACTTTTGGCTGTGTAGAAAGTTCTAGAAGTTACTCCAAGTTTACTCAGCACTGAATCTATCTGGAATGTTCTGGAAAATAGGTAAATTTCAAAATATCACTGTCCTGGTCACAAAAGCAAAGTTTGTGGGGAATAATAGCCATTTTCTATACTTTTGAGGCATAAGCAATTAGGAAATAACACTTACTACCCAGGAACCAAAAAAAAAAAAAAAAAATTGTTACACAGTGTTATTATACACACACACACACACACACATATATATCATAAAACATTAATAATCAAATCAGACTCGCTATTCTCATGAAATGTATTACTGTTGTATTTTCTCTTGTAGAGCAAGAAATTGATCAGGGGAGTTTCATGCTTATTGACCAAACCAATATAGAAGCTCTTATTCCAAAAATTGGCCTCAGGGTTAAATTCATTAAATATTACAAACAACTGATAGCTGTAAGTACAAGAGATTTCACTTCACTTTCAAGCAGTTTCCATTTTTTGCATTAAATTGCAATTGCAGAGCTAATTTCACTGCAAACTTCAATTGACTTAAAGATGAGCTATGTTTGCTTTAAGTGCAAAAAGACAATCAATGTAAATTGTAAAAAACTTTTTTACGTCTTCGAGCAGTGCATGGTATTAACAGTGCATCAAGCTATTTTTGCTGTTTTCAAGATGGTTGCTTAAGAACTTTTTCATATCTTTGGTCATATAAAAGGCATCTCTTGAAGCACCATGCTGACCAAACTCAAAGCTTTGACTGTGAAAATTCGAATCCATCCACCTCATTAAAAAATCAAATCCACTTAAATGAGCCACAAATAGATACATTGCAGTCTGTTTGCATGGATGACAGAGAATGTGGTGTCAGTAATTTAAGTGAGGCAGGAAGCGATTCAGAGTGGCATGAGTTAGATGATGAGGACATTTCTAATAGAGTTGCTATTTTTTTGGCAAGGCTGAAGGCAAAATCAACAGAGACTTTTACAACAATTAATTTTGTTGTAAAGCACACTGCTAGCCTAATTTCAGATATTGTCAGTGATTTGCAAAAGAAGACTCTTAGTTTACTGCAAAAACTTGGACATGACGATAACCCTGAGGCACAGGAGTTAAAAAGCCGGTTTCAGGCTTCATCCGATCCATTTATAGGCCTGAATTCAAATTTCAAACAACTGCAATATTTTTTACGGTCAGGTTATTTAATTCAACCTGTTGAAGAAACTTTTTCAGGTGTTTCCTTTGTGCAAAGAACTGATACATTATCCGGAACAGTAAGACAAACTACAACAAAAGATGCATTCCAGTACATTCCAATTAAATCTCTATTGAAACAAATTCTTGAGACTCCTGGAACTATGGAAACCATTGTGAATTACAGGCAAAATAGTGAAGGGGCTTTTCAAGAACCATGGTCTTTTCTCTACCAATGATGTTTCCATTTCATTGTTATTGTACAATGATGACTGTGAAACAGTAAATCCCATTGGATCAAAGACCTCTGTTCACAAGCTCGGATTTATTTACTTTGTAATTAAACATTTTCCACCATGATTGCTGTCAAACTTGACTGCACGTTTTTATTTTGGCAGTTTACAAATCCGATGATGCAAAAACTTATGGAATTGATGCAGTAGTGGGCAGCAGTGTGGAGTAGTGGTTAGGGCTCTGGACTCTTGACCGGAGGGTCGTGGGTTCAATCCCAGGTAGGGGACACTGCTGCTGTACCCTTGAGCAAGGTACTTTACCTAGATTGCTCCAGTAAAAACCCAACTGTATAAATGGGTAATTGTATGTAAAATAATGTGATACCTTGTAACAATTGTAAGTCGCCCTGGATAAGGGCGTCTGCTAAGAAATAAATAATAATAATAATAAAATTGTAAGTGACATCTGTGACTTGGAGGAAAATGGTCTGTACATTGACACAAAGTCCTTCAAAAGCATAGTGAAAGTCAATGTTGCCCAGGTGTGTGGTGACAACCTAGGGCTTAATGCTTTGCTGGGGTATACTGACAATTTTTCAGCCAATCATGTATGTCGGTTGTGCCGTGTTCACAAGGAAGATTTAAGGACACTAACTGTGGAAGATGAGACTTTGCTACGTAATCTTGAAAATTACAACAGTGATCTTCAGCAGGACAACATAGCTGAAACGGGAGTAAAGCGATGCAGTGTAATTAATGACCTACATTTCTTTAATGTTGTCGAGAATGTTGCTCCAGATATCATGCATGATATTCTAGAAGGGGTAGGCTCATATGAATTAAAACGGGTGTTGAATGCATTAATTGAATGCATTAATTAATTTATTGAAGGCACTTTAGAAAATCTAAACTACAGAATTACAAGCTTTGACTATGGTTTTGCTGACAAGGCAAACGCCTACAGTTCTGAGTAAACAAGATCTTAGAAACACAGATGGTGCAATGAGACAGAGAGCAGCTCAAATGAGGTGCTTGCTAAGATTGCTTCCTTTCATTATAGGTGAAACAGTACCAAGGGACAATAAGTATTGGGGGTTGCTGCTTTTATTATTGGAATGTATGGAGTTTATGTTCTCTCCATCATTGACTTCAAAGTCCACAATATATTTGAAGCATCTGATAAAGGACCACCACAGTCTTTTTCTTGAATTGTTCCCACACTTACATTTAAAACTAAAGCACCATTTCATGCTTCATTATCCAAGAACAATTAGAAGGCTGGGGCCTTTAATCCAGCTTTGGACAATGGCTTTGAAGCAAAACGCAACTTCTTCAAGTGTCTCAGCCATGTAGTGTGTAACTACAGAAATATTTGTAAAACTATGGCATTCAGGCATCAGATGATGTTTTGCTACCATTTCCTTTCTGGCTTGTTATTAAAAGAAAATACAGAAGTTGGACCAGGATGTAGCATGTTTCTAGCATCCCTAGAAGAAGCTGAAAAGCTTCAACAGGCTCTTGATGATTTTCCACATTTCGATGAGCTATATGTTCCTTCTTGGGTGAAAATTAATGGAACTGAGTATCGGTCAGGGATGACAGTGATTTTGTCTTGCTCTTCAATGATGAACCAGTATTTGGACAAATACGTTATATACTGGTGATAAATTCAATGGTCAAGCTAATTGTTAGGAAGTGGCAAACCATAGGTTTTGAATATCACTATTTTGCCTACATAGCAGTACCTGACACCAGTCTTGAAGCTGTTGATGTTGATAAACTATTTGACCATCACCCACTTCATGCAGTGAAGTCATACAAAGAGAATGATGACTGCTATTACATACCTTTGCGCTACAGAATGTTTTGAAGACTTTCAATATTTTTTTCTGCTATAACCTGCAACTTCCAATCCCTCTACATTTAGTTTGAAAACATTTTATTTTTAACTGGTGCATGCTTCATCATTATTATTATTATTTTTTATTGAGCTTTTTACAACATTTTGCCTGCTCCACTGCTTTTCATATTTAATCACACTGACACAAATACTTACTGCAGAAATATTTCACAAACTCTAAGATTAAATGTTGAGCACTAATACTACCAGAAGAAGCATAATATGCTACACATCACAGCCAAGACATTCCTGAATATGAATCACTTTACTAAAAACATGCACCTTGGACCAGACAAAAGCTGAGGAAAGAGGATGTGTATTACATTTTGTGGACTTGTATCAAATAAGTAAGTAGACACAATCTCAAATGTTAATTTGTGTTGTATTAGATGTCTGTAAAGTGGGGATAGGGTATCCCTGGGAGTAGTGGTGGGTTAATTATATATATGTGTGTGTTATTTCTTTATTTGATTTATTCCTATAATATATATATATATATATATATATATATATATATATATATATATATATATATATATATATATTTGTTTTTCATACAAGATGCATGTCACACGTTTATCAATAGTGCAGTATAAGCTATTTTCTTTTGCTAATCACAGTATTTAATGTGTCATTTCTATACACACTCTGTTGATTTCCCTCACATTCATATGGATTTTAGAGACAAATAAGGTAAAAAATATATATTTTTATTTTCCATGTTAGCCAGAATATCAGAGAGATTCTAGGAGTCAGTGCTGAGGGAAGAGCTATTGTAGACAGCTTGGACACAAATCATTGTATGAGCTTACAGCAGAAACGACTGCTGGTGAGAATCTTGGTGTCCCATCTAATAGAAAAGTTTGGAGAAACGTGAGTATTATTTATATGTGGTTTGTGGTTTTTTAAATTTCTTAATAATTAAATTCACTAGTTAGAAATTATAATTTTTATGTAAGAATGGACAGACGATGGAAGAAAATGGGAGGCTGTGTGGTCCAGTGGTTAAAGAAATGGGCTTGTAACCAGGAGGTCCCTGGAGGTTCAAATCCCAGCTCATCCACTGACTCACTGTGTGACCCTGAGCAAGTCACTGAACCTCCTTGTGCTCCGAGATGTTGTTGTCAGTGACTCTGCAGCTGATGCATAGTTCACACACCCTAGTCTCTGTAAGTCGCCTTGGATAAAGGCGTCTGCTAAAATAAACAAATAATAATAAAAAAGCAATGAAAGATAAGATTTCATTTTTAGTATGTATATGTGAGGGGGGTGGATATAATTTGTATGTGAGTGTGAACTTGGAGGGGGAGAGTTAAGGGAGCTGAAATGCTGAAATAGATGAAGTCCTTTTCTAAAGTAATGGGAACAAATACACAAACACATATATACTTGTTTTTGTAATTATAATACCTATTATTTTTTTAATAATGAATGCTTCTTTTAGACCAACATCTGAAGTGAAGAAAGCCCATTAGTAACAACATTCCCTTTTCTCAAGGACACAGAAGGAAATGGCTACGTAAGTATTTGGCTTTATCGTTTAATTGGTATGGAGGACACAGTGGGCCTCCAGGACTAGAATATATATATATATATATATATATATATATATATATATATATATATATATATATATATATATATATATATATATATATATATATATATATATATATATATATATAATCACATTTCTAAATGTTTCAGCATTTGCTCTTGCTTGGAAGCCCATGGTATACCCAGGATGATGTAATTACATGTACTGCTACTCAGAGTGGTATTTTGCTTTAAATAACTAGAGCTTTTGAATTACTAACAGGTTTTCTTCAAATAATCTTCCCATCAATTTTAACCATCTTAATCCCAGAAGAAAAAGCTGATGCTGCCACCACCATGTTTGAAACAGTGGGGATGGTGTGTTCAGGGTGATGAGCTTTGAAAACATAACGGCATTGTTGCCAAAAGTTTTTTCCAATCCCAGGTCAGACACTGTTTTTTCTTGCCAAAAAGGGCCATTTGCAATTGGACAGAGTTAATTCTTGGATGTTCCTTTATATAAATCAGTGTCTTCTTTCTTATTTGAATGGGATGAGAATATCCAAACGCTTTAAACTAATCCTATAGTTATTCTGGTTTTTCTATTTAATATCATCATTTTTTTTTCAACATTTGACTTATTCAGATTAAAAGAGTTTGTGCACTTATTTTTATTTGTTAAAAAGTTTGAAATATCCAATAAATTTTATTGTTATATATATATACACATTCTAAATGTCAGTTTGCTCTTAAGGAAAGCATGGTACAAATAGTTTTAATAGTTTTGAATTACTAACATGTAAATGTGTTTAATCTCAGATGTTTTAAATAAATATGTTAATTCTTGGATGTTCCTTTATATAAATCAGTGTCTTCTTTCATATTTGAATGGGATGAGAATATCTCCTATAGTTATTCTGCAACATTAAGATTTTATTTTGATTGTTCCTGATTATATCGTTTCTCATAACACTTTTTCTCAGTTCTTGATTATTAATAGGTTTTCCATATACAGTACATCAATACTGTAGTATATCCCTGAAAAGTGAACAATATTTTCTGAACCTGTCAAAATAAAATAAAATATACATATATACACACATACATGCTGTATAGGTCTTATGAATATTTAGCTTTTTTTGGTGTTTCAGAAGTTATTATTTGATGTAAAGAACTTGACAAAACCATTATTATCTTGTAAATTATAAGGTTAATCTGTTTTTTCAAATTTTGGAGTTTTGGAAACCAATCTCAGATTATGTCTTTATAAAGACACGGTTTGGATTGATTTCCAAGCTGCATTAGAAAAAAACAACAACAACCTTATTTTACAAGGTAGGAATGGTAGTTTCAAATCATTTACATCAAATAATAGCAGATTCTAATTTCTACCCAACTATGAAGGTTAATTTAACCCAGCAGTGATATAATATAAACCAATAAATGTGTTGTTTTTTCACCCAGCACGCTGGGTTATAACTTTAAAAGGTAGGGTTTTCTTTTCGTTTTTATAAAATGGCCGCTGCTCGAAAGACTACAATTCCCCTAGTTCCTGGAACTCGGGCTTACAAAATAGAGCAATATCGCTCACTATATATATATATATATATATATATATATATATATATATATATATTTCTTGTCATTTCTTGTTATGAAGTCCGTTTCGTTTGGATTTTTTTTTTCTCGGTTAGCTTCTCTTGTCTCACGCAGCGGAATCTACCGCTTGTTAAGGTGATCGGCAGGATTCTGAATTTTTACTGACATTAGAACAGATGTTACTAATAAGGTACAAGGGCGCGGGAAGTAGGGGTGCTGGAGGTGCTGCCACACCTCCATATGTCGAGAGAGGGTGAGGTGACGATGCAGCATTTTTGGGTTTTGTTTGTTTCCCGATCATTTTAGTTCATGAATGAGCCAGACTGTCTCTTCTCCCTGCCCCATGGGCAGGTCTGTGTCTGTTCCCACTGCCCCATTACATTAGCTTCTATTACAACTGTTATGCTCCTCTGCTCTCGAAACGGCATTTCTAGTATAGCACAATTGCGCATTCTCCTGGTCCCAGCTAATTATTTCTTAATTACAATTATAAATAAGCAGGTAAATCTAATGCTTTACAAAAATCACTAGATTCTCATTCTGTACATTTCTTCATTTCATGGCATTATTCTTATTGCATTGCATAACTATTTATAATTACCTGTTCAAATATAAATAATGTTTTGGTTTTAAATTAATCATCATGTATATAGGTGCCTGACAAATAAATCAATTTAGACTTTGTGTTTTTGCCACAACCTTTAGTTTATATCCTATTAACTTTTTTTCTGTTGAATTTTCAGATAGTGTAAAGAAAACCAACAAATCTACAGATCTGGACATCACTCAAGCTCTGTCTAAAGTACTGAAGTATGCATCAGACAGAAGAGGTGGAGGAGGAGAGCCACAACCTCAAAAAACATAAGTGATAGAGAGGGGGAGAGGTTGTTGGATGTTTTAAGAGTAGAAGATGGGAAAGGAAGTTCTATTGTATTCCTAAACATAAAATTGATGGGGGTTTGAATATCTATGAATGTTAATGGGAAAGGGGGGAAAGGAGGGGGGGGATACTATATTTAAAACGTAACTTATTATTTTTTATTCTTCCAGTGCACTGTAATTGTACTTGTTCTTGTTGTAACATGAATTATCTTTTACTATTTCTTAATAAACTTCATTAATCTACTAATAGTGTCATTTTTATATGAAGCTTTCAATTGCTATACCTGTGTGTACTTTGTCTATAGAAAATGTTAGTTCCCTTTCAAGTCGAAAATAACCATCAAGTATGGGACATTGCCGTCAGGCAGTAGGGATTGGCTGAGCTTTATAGCAAAGCTGCCGATAGGCCTCTGCGCGAGCTGCCACGTAAGCCCGCCCCCCTGGGAGCTTACTATACGCACGCCTGCGCGAGACTCTCTTCCTCTTTTGTCTTCAGCATCGGTAGCGGTAGGTAATAGAGCTTAACTGACTGTACTCAGTAAACTTAGGCTTGAGAAGCTGGTTTTTGCCCCTTCTCCGAGTTTATTTCAGTTATACTCTTCGGAGTAATTATTATTATTTGTTAATTTGGATTATATATTTGTATATTTTTTATATTACACTTATATATTTCCTTCACGCTTTGCTTTGGCATCGCGTTTTTGTTTACTTTCGTGGTCTTCGTCTTTCCTGTGTTAATTGTTAATAATTAATTTTCAGTCCTCAGCTCTGAATGTGGAAAAACAGGCATTGCTCAGGAAGCGTGCCATTCAACAAGTAGACCCTGCTCTGATCGACCAGGGGTTCTATTCCAAATACTTCCTGGTGCCCAAAAAGGACGGCGGGCTCCGCCCTATTTTAGATCTGCAGTACTGAACAAATACCTGAGGGTGTTATCGTTCAGGATGCTTTAGTTAGTTGAGCACATCATCCACTCAGTCCGACCGCGACTGGGTTCACCACCGTGGACCTGACAGATGCGTGCTTTCACATTCCCATCTGCCGGGTCACAGGAAGTATCTGCGTTTCGCATTTCAGAGCAGGGTATACTTTATGTTTTGTGTCCTTCCATTCGCCTGTCACTAGCTCCTCGAACCTTTTCGAAATGTATGGATGCCATTCTAGCTCCTTGCGGGCTCAAGGCGTCCGACTGCTGAACTATCTGGATGACTGGCTTGTCTTTATTTAGTCGAAGGAGCAGTTGGCACAGCACACAGTGATGGTTACAGACCATCTTCAGCGGCTAGGTCTGAAGGTCAATTCAGAAAAGAGCCGCCTGCCAAGCCAACAGACCAAATTCTTGGGTCTGCATCTGGACTCAGTGTCCATGGAAGCGACCCTGTCGACACAAAGAGTTGCCTCGATGGAGCGGTGTCTCTCCTATTCAGGTTGAGAGAAACAGTCAGCATGGAGCTGTGTCAGCGCATGCTGGGGTTGATGGCTGCCGCCTGCAAGCCCTTCCTTTGGGCTTACTACACCAGAGACCTCTGCAGGCCTAGTTCAATGCCTTCGCGTTGCATCCGCGGAGAGACAAACACCGCGCAGGCTAAGGGTATCCTGAGCCTGCTGGGAAACGCCACGCTGGTGGAAAGTTCCGTGAACATCCGCCAGGGGCGTACGCTGGGTCCCATTTCCGGAGGGAAGTCATCATGACCGGCGCTTCCAACCAAGGTTGGGGAGCAGTCTGGAGTGGTCAGGACCTGGAGGTCAGCCCATCAATGCTCTGGAACTCAGCGGTGGACCTCGCCCTTTGGCACTTCTTGCCAGTGCTTCAAGGCAATGTGTTAGTGCGGTCAGACAACACCACAGTTGTGGCAAGTCAACTGCCAGGGCGGCTTGCGGTCCCCGGTCTTCATCGGATGGTAACACAGATGTTGCTATGGGCACAACCGTTTAACTTCTCTGCGTCTCGGTTCACCTACCCAGCAGAGTCAATTCGAACAGACCTCCTATCCAGAGGCCCTCTTGCACGAATGGCGTCTTCACCCTCAGGTGGTAGAGCACATCTGGGAATGGTTCGGCACAGTGCAAGTAGATCTCTTCGATGCCCCACTGCCCCTATGGTTCTCGGTGAAGGACCTCGACAGCCCCCAGTGATTTGATGCACTGGCTCACAAATGGCCTCGGCTCCTATATGCATTTCCACGATTCTGGTGCCTTCTTGCAAGGTCAGGGTGAACTCCGACAGTGGGAGATCGCTCCTCGGTGGCCTCGAGAATATGCCCGAGTCTGGTGCAGTTTGCATCGCCCGAGGGCTCCTCTGTTGAACCTGTTGTCCCTGTTGCCCTCGCGGTTCCTTAGCTGACGGCTTGGGTACACTGTTCCCATACTTGATGGTTATTTTCGACTTGAAAGGGAACGACGGGTTGTGGATGCAACCCGGTTCCCTGAAAGAAAAATAACCATCAAACAACGGTTTATTCCGGAAGCCTTCACGGCCTGAAGAGCTAAAGAGGAAGAGAGTCTCTGCGCGCTGCGTATAGTAAGCTCCCAGGGGGGCGGGCTTACGTGGCAGCTCGTGCAGAGGCTCATCGGCAGTTTTGCTATAAAGCTCAGCCAATCCCTTTACTGCCTGAAATACCGCAATGTCCCATACTTGATGGTTATTTTCTCTTTCAGGGAACCGGGGTTGCATCCGCAACCTATCGTTATGCTTAATAAAGATACTGGCCCATAGTTAATACCCTTTGCTATAGGTATACAAGGTATGCTGTTTGTATTTGTTGTAGATATTGAAATATTGAGACCGTTGTAGACCATTTTAATCTGCTCTTTAAGTTATTCATTTTATTCACTGTAATGTAGCATCTAATAATGTTGTGTGTTTAACGTAAGTTAAGTCGTCTTGGATAAAGATGTTAGCTAATTAACCTAATAATAATAAAGCTATTGCAACACTTGTAATTCCATATACTATTGTCAGCTAAGAAAATCATTATTATTAATAATATTTGCATATGAATGTTAGGTCAGATTCTGACCTGATTCTGACGTCTGTTTAACGTTCATATTGCGACGTTGATATGACATTGTGATTCTGACGTCAGAAAAACTTCCATATACAACCTTATTCTGACCAATATCCAACGTCTGACGTCTTTACGTCACTGCAACCAACTTTGCCCACTGGGCCCTGTCTTTATTTATTTATTTATTTAGTTGAAGACCCTGTCTTTTTTTATTTATTTATATAGTTGAACACCGCGTGTCTTTATTGTATTTATTTATTTAGTTGAACACCGCGTGTCTTTATTTATTTATTTAGTTAGTTGAACACCGCGTGTCTTTATTTAGTTATTTATTTATTTAGTTGAACACCTCCTGTCTTTATTTATTTATTTATTTATTTGATTGTCTTTATTTATTTATTTAACACCGCGTGTCTTTATTTATTTATTTAGTTGAACACCCGTGTCTTTTTTATTTATTTAGTTAGTTGACCCTGTCTTTATTTATTTATTTAGTTAGTTAGTTGAACACCGCGTGTCTTTATTTATTTATTTATTTAGTTAGTTGAACACCGCGTGTCTTTATTTATTTATTTAGTTAGTTAGTTAGTTGAACACCGCGTGTCTTTATTTATTTATTTAGTTAGTTGAACACCGCGTGTCTTTATTTATTTATTTAGTTAGTTGAACACCGCCTGTCTTTATTTATTTATTTATTTATTTAGTTGAACACCGCGTGTCTTTATTTATTTATTTATTTAGTTTTATTTATTTATTTATTTAGTTAGTTGAACACCGCCTGTCTTTATTTATTTATTTAGTTAGTTGAACACCGCGTGTCTTTATTTATTTATTTATTTATTTGAACACCGCCTGTTTTTATTTATTTATTTAGTTAGTTGAACACCGCGTGTCTTTATTTATTTAGTTAGTTAGTTGAACACCGCGTGTCTTTATTTATTTATTTAGTTAGTTGAACACCGCGTGTCTTTATTTATTTATTTATTTATTTATTTAGTTAGTTGAACACCGCGTGTCTTTATTTATTTATTTAGTTAGTTGAACACCGCGTGTCTTTATTTATTTATTTAGTTAGTTGAACACCGCGTGTTATTTATTTATTTATTTATTTATTTAGTTAGTTGAACAGCGCGTGTCTTTATTTATTTATTTAGTTAGTTGAACACCTTTATTTCTTTATTTATTAGTTGAACTTTATTTATTTATTTAGTTAGTTGAACACCGCGTGTCTTTATTTATTTATTTATTTAGTTGAACACCGTGTGTTTTTATTTATTTATTTAGTTAGTTGAACACCGCGTGTCTTTATTTATTTATTTAGTTAGTTGTCTTTATTTATTTATTTAGTTAGTTGAACACCGCGTGTTATTTATTTATTTATTTAGTTAGTTGAACACCGCGTGTCTTTATTTATTTATTTAGTTAGTTGAACACCGCGTGTCTTTATTTATTTATTTAGTTAGTTGAACACCGCGTGTCTTTATTTATTTATTTAGTTAGTTGAACACCGCGTGTCTTTATTTATTTATTTATTTATTTAGTTAGTTGAACACCGCGTGTCTTTATTTATTTATTTAGTTAGTTGAACACCGTGTTGATTTATTTATTTAGTTAGTTGAACACTGTGTTATTTATTTATTTATTTATTTATTTAGTTAGTTGAACACCGCGTGTCTTTTATTTATTTATTTAGTTAGTTGAACACCGTGTGTCTTTATTTATTTATTTAGTTAGTTGAACAATCATGTCTTTATTTATTTATTTATTTAGTTAGTTGAACAATGAACACTCTTTATTTATTTATTTAGTTAGTTGAACACCGTATTTATTTATTTAGAACAGTTGCGTGTCTTTATTTATTTATTTATTTATTTATTTAGTTGAACAACACAAGTGTCTTTATTTATTATTTATT